>CM019063.1:564931670-565073867 GCA_009667805.1 Leptobrachium leishanense
TTTTTTTATACAGTTCCTTTCTGCTCCAATTAGAGCTATCATGGGACACAAAGCCAAATCCTTGCTCTCGACACCATTCCCGAAGCCACAAATTAAATTCCCTATTACGCATCTGCCTATCCTGAATGTTATGCACAGGCAAAACTTCAGAGAATGACACAGTGGACGCAATCTGCTGTATTTCACCTCCAAGAACACAAAAATACTCCTTAATCTCAGAAAACTCATTGCTAGCCAAGTCATTTGTCCCTAGATGGACTAGAACATCCACTTCCCCTTGCTGCTTTGCTTGTTTGACAATATTGAGAATACGTTTCTTGTCTCTACGAGCAGTAGCCCAGGAAGACATCTCACCAAACCACTACTCTCCAGCTCCACACCTCTTATGATAGAATCACCCAGCAACAATTGCCTTCTATCATGTCCCACCTTTTCCTTATTGTTCTTGGTTGCAGTCCTGCATACCTTAGGCATAGGGGATGGTGGTTCCTCAACTATGGTGTCTGAGCCTACTTCCGTCTCACCACTACACTCTGAAAGTGCCCCAAAAGAATTAAGAAGAGCCACAGACTGTGGGACATGCCTTATATCCACAACTCTAAGTCTACCAGATCCTACAGTAGTCCATCTGCCACTCCTAGGAGGCCTCTGTGGCAGTGGCTTTGTAACAGTCATAGCCATAGTCTGAGTTTGTGTAACAGATAATTTACAAATCTCAGACTTCAAACAGGCAATTTCCTGCTGCAATAAAGAGAGCTGCCTACATATCAGGCACACTCCAAACCTCCAAAAATTGGATCTAAAAACAAATGCATGACAGCTCTTACACTGGACCAAGCCTGCCATTATAAAAGCTAACAGTAGCTCGATTTCAGTTTTACATAATTATTTTAATCAATAGACACATTAACTCTTAGATGCAACTATAGTAACGGATTAGGACATTGGCAGTTGGGTTGGGATCCTCTATAATATCCGCTATGGAGCCTCAAAACTTATCTTGGTTCATGCTCTACTCTTCACTTGAGCAGTGGTTCTGAATTAAAATGAAAGTGGGTGCACTGAAGGACCCGGTGGGATGGCCAGTGGACGGACTTGGTGGGACAACCAGTGGGCAGACTTGGTGGGATGGTCAGTCTCGATGGGATGGTCAGTGGGCAGACTCAACAGGACAGTCAGTGGAAGGGCCTGTGGAGTGTTGGTGTACAGCCAGGGGGCCCATGCCTAAAGCTGTGTATGGGGCCACAACATTTCTGATAGTTAAAGGATATTTAAACCCCTTTTTCTTGCATAGATCTACTCCTAGCAAGCAGTAGATCTATGCAAAAAGTGAAAAAAAAACCTCTCAAACAGCGGTTTAAACTCTCCTCCGTATCGTGCGCATTCACGATTCTCAATGAAAAATTTCTCCGGCGGCCGCAAAGGATCCTGGAGCGCGCGCATGCGCAGTCGTCATTTTCGGCCGAGACGCGACGAGGGGCGCAAGGTAAGTCTGTGGAGCAGGGACGTGCCTGCAGACACCGTGGGACAGAAAGTGCCAGCAAGCCCTGAGCAGTCAGTGCTGGATCGGAGAACCGCCACACCGCTGGAAAGAAGGCTGAAAACATCAGGAAAGAAGAGGAAGATCGCAAAAAGAGACATCATTTAAGGTAAGTGCTTTAATTTACATTGGGGGGGGGACATTTTTTGGCTTTAATGTCACTTTAAAGCTTCTAATGGGAAGCTGTAGGGTGCATTATGGAGAAATAAGAGCTTTACGTGTGATCTAGTCCAAACAGAATAAAGTACATTTAAAAGAAGTGACTCAATTAAACAATTAGGTAAGAAATGACTTCCCACCTGCAACTACGAACAATTCGTGTGCGAGCTTGGTTCAGCCAATCACCAATGTTTTTCTGCATATCGTGATCTGTAGCGTCTTTGTTCGACATGCTTCTGCAATAAACAAAAGACACATCCATAATGGCTTATATGATCGATATCAATATGTAATGAAAAACGTGCTTTAGAGATAGCCTGTCTCAATTAAGAAATATACAGGCTTGAATACCAATTTTCCAAAATGTCAACCCATATTTACTTTACTTCATTGGTCTTTTGTATTTTGAAAATAATCTATTACCCAGTTAGGAATCTAAAAACACCTCAATTGTAACGTTGGGGGCTTCCAGCCTCTCCAGTGTGCTTGAAGGCAGCATGTCTGATGCTGCTCGCTGACCAACACCCGGTTTAAATAGAGACAGGCAGGGAGGGGGCAGCATGAGGCGCGGCTTGAGAGGGGGGCGCGGTCTGGTGAAGGTCTTTAAAAACCCACAGTTCCTTCTCTGGCAGTGCCAGATCGTGGTTATCCATACCTGAGCTCACTGTACCCTCTCGTGATTTAACCTGTTATTGACTTCTGCTTGTTTTCTGACCATTTTGCCTTCCGTTGCCGTAGACTATTTTCCTTGTGCTACGCTACTGCACTGATATCAACCTGGCTATTCCATTTGACTATTCTATTCTCTGTATCCCTGACTCTGGCTCGTCTGACTACCCCCGTGTTGCTGACCTGGTTTTGTATTACGACATTGTCTTGGATTAACCCTTTCTGTCTAGCTAGTATACTTATACCTGGCCAATTTTTAAGGACCAGACAGTTAGGAATTGTTCTACGGCTACTCTGTTGGTAGCTTTTTGGCTCTGGAGTGTTGGGCTTTAATGGCTGCGTGGTGGGATCCGGGAACCGTGACATTACGATCTGGCCAAAATGTATCCCGCATACTTAACAGTTTTAACACTTTAACAGTTTCCACGCGCGGAAACTTTCCCGGCGTCGCTAAAGGAAGGTAAGTATAAACAAAGTGAGCAGCTGCAGGGCCTGTCCGAATGCAGATAGAGCATTCGGACAGGCCCTGCAGCTGCTCTCCGCTCATACTTACCTTCCTTTAACGATGCCGGGAAAGTTTCCACGTGTGCGCTCGTTGGAAGTTCCCCAGCCGCGATCACATGGTCCCACGTGGTCGCGGCAGGGGACCTTCCAAGGAGCGTGCGCGCGCGCGAAGACTTTCCCGGCGTCGCTAAAGGAAGGTAAGTATGAGCAGAGAGTGAGCTGGGGGGGCATTATCCATGAGCTGGGGGGGCAAATCCATGTGCTGGGGGGCATTTCCATGTGCTGGGGGGCATTATCCATGAGCTGGGGGGCATTTCTATGAGCTGGGGGGCATTATCCATGAGCTGGGGGGGCATTATCCATGAGCTGGGGGGCATTATCTATGAGCTGGGGGGCATTTCCATGAGCTGGGGCATATCCATGAGCTGGGGGCATATCCATGAGCTGGGGGGCATTTCCATGAGCTGGGGGCATTTCCATGAGCTGGGGGGCATATCCATGAGCTGGGGCATATCCATGAGCTGGGGGCAGTATCCATGAGCTGGGGCAGTATCCACGAGCTGGGGCAATATCCACGAGCTGGGGCAATATCCACGAGCTGGGGGCATTTCCAGGAGCTGGGGCATTATCCATGAGCTGGGGCAATATCCATGAGCTGGGGGGCAATATCCATGAGCTGGGGGGCAATATCCATGAGCTGGGGCAATATCCATGAGCTGGGGGCAGTATCCATGAGCTGGGGGCAGTATCCATGAGCTGGGGGCATATCCATGAGCTGGGGGGCATTATCCATGAGCTGGGGGGCATATCCATGAGACCTGGGGGCTTTATATGAGGTCTGTTCTTATTGGAAAGCGGTCACATGACATAAGATAAAAGTATCGGTACTCGGTATCTGTGAGTACTTGAACAAAAGTATCTGTACTCGTACTCGGTCTTAAAAAAGTGGTATCGATGCATCCCTAGATTATGCCATAGAATTTAAAACGTTGGTTTCTGATGTGAACTGGACTGATGAGGCTCTGGTTCTGGCTTTTATGGAGGGGTTATCAGAGTCATTGATGCATGAATTGGCTCCTCGTAAATTACCTGAGGTATTGAGTGAACTCATTGATTATTGTATAGATCTGGATGATCAGATAAGGGACAGAAGAACTCCAAGAGAGAAACCTAAGAGACCGTTACCAAGGTTGGCTCCTGTCTTTCAGGCACCACCCAGAGAGTTATCTCCTCCATCTGAGCCTATGCAACTAGGCCATACTAGGCTTACAGAGGAGGAGAGAACAAGACGTCTTCGTGAGGGATTGTGCCTGTATTGTGGTTTGAAAGGACATTTACGACTTCAATGTCCCACTCGCCCTAGAATGCATGATAAATCGGAAAACTACCGCACCTAAGGCAGCTGAGCAGACAGGCCTTGGGTGTGACGTGCATGTCTCCTGTCAAAGACACTAAACTTTTGTTACCAGTATCCGTGGCTTGGGAGACCAAGACCACGCATACTACCGCTTTTGTTGATTCTGGGGCTGCTGGTAATTTTATCGATGTTGAATACGCTTCTTCCATTTCTCTCCCTCTGTTTGTAAGAGAGACACCCTTAGCCGTTGAAGCCATAGACAGTAGGCCGTTATCCTGCCCTAGGATTACTCACGATACGGTTACAGTGGTTCTTACCACTGGTCTCTTACATAAAGAAGAGATCATATTTCAGGTTATCCGTTCACCTTCCAATCCTGTTGTGCTTGGTTTCCCTTGGTTGGTGGAACATAATCCTGTTGATTGGGCTATCTTGGAGTCCTACTTGTTTTGGGACTTGTTTAATCCCCATTCAACATATTGGTGCCGTGAACACACCTACAGCTCCCCCATTGTGTACAGAGGTTCCTGACCAGTATGCCGACTTCAGAGCTGTATTTGATAAAAGAGAGGCAGAGAAACTACCTCCACATAGACCGTATGATTGCGCCATAGATATTCATCCAGGTACCATGCCTCCTCGAGGCAAAGTATATCCTCTATCCATAAAAGATAACCAAATCATGGAGGAGTACATAAAAGAGAATTTGGTGAGAGGTTTTATTAGACGTTCCTCTTCTCCAGCAGGGGCTGGGTTCTTTTTTGTGTCTAAAAAAGGAGATTTACGCCCGTGTATTGATTTTAGGGGGCTTAACAAGATCACCATCATGAATGTGTACCCTATCCCTCTTATATCAGCACTGTTCGACAGGTTAAGCGGATCAGCAGTATACACAAAACCCGATTTAAGAGGGGCTTACAACCTGATACGTATAAAAGAAGGGCATGAGTGGAAAACAGCATTTAACACCAGGAGTGGGCATTATAAATATCTGGTCATGCCTTTCGGTCTTTGTAATGCCCCAGCTGTATTACAAGATTTTATAAATGATGTGCTCAGAGATTTTTTGCAATCCTTTGTTATAGTATACCTAGACAATATACTGATTTACTCTCCCGATCTGAAAACCCACCATGAACATGTCAGACAGGTATTAGCAAAATTACTAGACAACGGTCTTTATTGCAAACTGGAGAAGTGTTTATTCAACATTACTACTGTAAAATTTATTGGGTACATTATCACTCCAGAAGGTTTTGAGATGGATCCTTCCAAACTCACGGCCATCTCAGAATGGCCTCTCCCTCAAGGCCTCAAAGCCATACAGAGGTTTTTGGGGTTTTCCAACTATTATAGGAGATTTATCAAGAATTATTCCACTGTAGCCTCTCCTATCATTAATATGACACGTAAAGGTCTGAAGAACCAGGTCTGGTCTTCACAATCCAAACAGGCATTCGAAGCTCTTAAGCAGCCTTTCACTTCCGCTCCCGTGTTACGGCATCCTGATCCCAGAATTCCATTTGTCCTTGAGGTTGATGCTTCCGAGATAAGCATTAGACATGTGCACAGCACAAAATTTCGTTTTGAACTAATTTATTAGTCCTAAAATGCAATTTATTTAGTTGCTAAAGAAATTCGTTTTCAGTTCTTTAGTTTGAAAACCAATTTCATTCATCCGAAAACCAGTGGATGCAATTACTATTGTAGTGGCTCCTCAGAGCGCTGAGATCGCTGCTTGTTACAGTATCTCTCACTCTCAGCACAATGTGTCAGGCAAAGCTGTTACAGTAACTGACTGCTGCTCATCACAGCGCTCAGAGTTTCAGTCAAACTAGCAAATATAGTTTTATATATAAGAGGTTAGAACAATATTATTTCCTTGTTTTACTGAAACTCTGAGCGCTGTTACAGTCAGTTACTGTAAGAGCTGAGCCTGATACATTTTACTGAGAGATAATATAACAAGCAGCTGATCTCAGCGTTCACAGCCACTGGATTTAAAGGGCTAAAAAAAAAAAAAAGCTCCTCTCTGTATAATGTATAGAACATCCTCCTGCATAAGTTAATACCCCTCTCTGTATAATGTATACAACATCCACCTGCATTAATTAATACCCCTCTCTGTATAATGTATAGAACATCCTCCTGAATTAATGTCCCTCTCTGTATAGAACATCCTCCTCAATTTATACCTTTCTCTGTATAATGTATAGAACATCCTCCTGCATTAATACCCCTCTCTGTATAATGTATAGAACATCCTCCTGCATTAATTAATGCCCCTCTCTGTATAGAACATCCTACTGCATTGGCATATGGAGGGTGCAGAACTTCGGAATGCAATGCTTATCCAGCACAGGAGAGGGAACTTTTACTTAAACTTTGTATCTCTGTGGGGGAGACAGACAGGAATATAAAAGCAGGGGAGAGAGCCATCTTGTCCGGAGCGGAGACCGGACCGGCTCTACCGGGCGCACCGGAGCGAGACCCTGAGTCAGAGGGGCTGTCAGCAGCGCAGGGCCAGTTTGTCCCGCGGTTCGCGCGTGACAGGAAGCGGTTGAGGCCCTCGCAGCGGGCGGTGTCAGGCCCCGGGGGCCCCCGCAGGGCACCGGGCTGGCAGTCAGACACTGGGAGGCGGCGGGTCCCCGCACTGCTCGGTCACCGGCAAGATGAGCCTGTGGTAGCCAGAGCCCCGCGAGGGGCGAGACGTGTCCCGGGCGGTCTCCGGGGATCATGGCCTCCAACTGCAGCAGCAACGCCGGGAGCGGGAGCGCCAGCAAAACCAAGACCAAGAAGAAGCACTTTGTCTGCCAAAAAGTCAAGCTCTTCAGGGCCAGCGAGCCCCTCCTCAGCGTCCTGATGTGGGGGGTCAACCACACGATCAATGAGTTGAGTAATGTCCCTGTCCCCGTCATGTTGATGCCAGATGACTTTAAAGCTTACAGCAAGATCAAAGTGGACAACCACCTCTTCAACAAGGAGAACTTACCAAGCCGATTCAAATTTAAAGAGTACTGTCCCATGGTCTTCCGAAATCTGCGGGAAAGGTTCGGCATCGATGATCAAGACTATCAGAACTCCTTGACCCGCAGCGCACCTGTAAACAGCGAGACCCAGGGTCGATTTGGCTCGCGGTTTCTCACCACATTCGACCGGCGATTTGTTATCAAAACAATATCCGGTGAGGATGTGGCAGAGATGCACAATATCTTGAAGAAGTATCACCAGTTTATAGTGGAGTGTCACGGTAACACACTGCTGCCCCAGTTCCTCGGAATGTACCGACTCACAGTGGATGGAGTAGAAACGTACATGGTTGTTACTAGGAATGTTTTCAGCCACCGACTTGGGGTTCATCGCAAGTACGACCTCAAGGGCTCCACGGTCTCGAGAGAAGCCAGCGATAAGGAAAAGGCTAAGGAGCTGCCCACATTTAAAGATAATGATTTTCTTAATGAAGGACAGAAATTACACGTGGGCGAAGAGAACAAGAAAATCTTTCTAGAGAAGTTGAAAAGAGATGTTGAGTTCCTGTCTGTTCTGAAGATCATGGATTACAGCCTTTTGGTGGGGCTGCATGATGTGGATCGAGCCGAGCAAGAAGAGATGGAAGTAGAGGAGCGGGCAGAAGAAGAGGAGTGCGAGGATGGTTCTGGGAATCCTATCTGCTCATATGGCACTCCTCCAGACAGCCCTGGCAACCTCCTCAGTTTCCCTCGCTTTTTTGGGCCAGGGGAGTTCGACCCGTCCGTAGATGTCTATGCAATGAAGAGCCATGACAGTGCTCCTAAAAAGGAAGTATACTTCATGGCCATAATAGACATCCTGACACCATACGATGCCAAGAAGAAAGCTGCCCATGCAGCCAAAACTGTCAAACATGGGGCCGGAGCGGAGATCTCGACAGTAAATCCGGAGCAGTATTCAAAGCGCTTCATTGAGTTCATGTCCAACATCATCGCGTAGATCCTGTCTCTCTGTTCTCCATTGCTACCCTCTTTATGCCCAGAGAGATTAGTCACTCGCGGTGTGTGCGTATGCAAGCGTTTGCATGAGCGTGAGTGAGCTGGTCTGTGCTGCATGCTGTACTGTTTGTATAACTATTCCCCCCCCCCTTTCAACACAAAGGAGAACGTGACGTCCCAGAATATGCTTTAAATTGCTAATGGTGAATTTACAGGTCAGACGTTACCAGCCCAGTCCTTGGCCATCTCATCCTTTACCCTGAAGTGTTTTGTATTCTGCCTGTCTGGTGCGTGTACACCATTGCTGTTACATGCGCCCCCCCCCCCATGTGCTGCTCACGTTGTGAATCTTAACCCTCCACTAGGGTCACTTACAAGGCAATGCTTACCCCGGCACGGTGTATAATGTGATGCTCAGCCAGCCAATACCCGAGCCTGGAAGCAAGAGTTCACAGAAATCAGTGATGCCCAGGGCAGCCATGAAACAAACGGTCGAAGGGATCTCCTTTTAGATTGAGCACTTTAACAAATAGTGGATTTCTCCTGCTGAACACAGGCCTAGTGGTTACATGACGCAGAGCCGTTAAATAGGTGCAGCTTCTCTAGGAACCACCTTATGTTACCGGCCTGTATTGGGCATGATCGTGGGTTTGGAAATCGATCAGCACGCAGTAGTTTTCGGCGATACTAAAAGCGCTCTGATAGTGTATAGTATCGCTGGCCCTGGAGAGATTTTCGCTCCAGTAAACCCAAACCACTTTTCAAAATCTACCACGAAATACGGCAGAAAAGACCTAGCGCTTAGAAATCTGCTGGGCTAAAACCATGCCGGTGCCTGTTTACACCCCGACCGAGAAATCTACCCGTACTGCATCATCTTTAATCTGAGCCGCATCCTAAATGCACACGACGGTTTAGGACTTCGAATAGATATAAAAGTAGAATTCCTTGTTCCTCTTCTCCCATAAAACACGGTTATGCTGTTTTTAGGATCACACCTCTAACCCAGATCTATTTGGCAGTCTACATGGTCTTAACTCTTCCCCCCCCCTTAACCCATGAAAGAGGCTTCCTAGTCCCAGGGTTGATTTATTAAGTGTTCTGTAATCTGTTTACATGAGGTAGCATTCTGTTACAAATGCTAATTGGTTCTGACAGTATTGTTTTATTAATGAGTTGCATTATTTTTCTTTTTGAAAAAGGGATTTTTCTTTGTGCTTCTCCTTCTAGGTCATCTTTTACTCATTGGAATTGTGTATTTAATATTAATCGATATATGGTTGTCTGACTTTTTCATTTTTTTATAACGATGCTCTTTTTGTTCTGAATGCCGGTGTTACAGTGCGTCCTGACCTTTTTACCCGTAACCATTAAACCCTAATATTGCATTTGCAATAGAACTGGAGCGCGAGGGGATTCTTTTTTGAGACGCGGGCGTAATGTTTGAGGTGAGGGGATGGTTCCGGTTTCCAAACTGTAGTTTGCCAAATTTTATCCTTCATCAAATGTAAAACTTGTCAATAAAGTGAGTGTTCTTGGTAAAAAAAAAAAAAAAAAAAAAAAAGCAGGGGAGAGGGAAAATATTAACGTAAATCGGTCTGAAAGCTCAGAGAAGAGATGACTGGTGCAAATTCATTTTTATAATAAAATAAAGCACTTTAAATCCAGGGAAAACATTCAAATAAATCACACTGAAGGCTCATAATGACAGAGTAACTGTGAGAGCTGGATACTAAATGTATCAGACGTAAAAACCCCTTTATAACAAGCAGCACTGGGAGAGGAGAGGGACTTTATATAAAACGTGTATTATAGATGAAGAAAGGGGGATAGTGCTCCTGGATAATATAAAATGTATTCGACCTAAGCCCCTATTATGCAGAGCGGGAGGGGAGATAACACACGTTTTATAAAGTCCCTCTCTTCTCCCAGCGCTGCTTGGTATAAAGGGGTTTTTACTATCCAGCCCTCCTCTCTCATTAGCTTTCAGTGTGATTTATTTGAATGTTTTCCTTCTCCAGCTGCTTTTATCATCTTGTCTGCCACATAGACATGCAAGGGTTAAGTAAAGGTTTCCTCTCCTGTGTTGGCTGTCTGTGCTGCGAGTGAGAATTCTGGAGCTCTATCACTGTCAGATTTTCGGGTAGGGGTCGGGAAGGATTACGCATACCAACCTTTTCTGTAGCTTTGCGATGTTGCGCTCTTCATTGCTGGTCTCCTTCACTCATCAATGTAATATCACAAAAAGGACTGAAACTAAAATGTAGTGCATTTTATTTTAGTTTCTTTTGTACTGAGCAGTTTCGTATCTCTCGAGTCATACGAAAACTAAATTATCCCAAAATTCGGACTAAATTGTTTTAGTACTAAAACGAATGCACATGTCTAATAGGCATTGGGGTTGTCCTATCTCAAAGAGAGTCTCCAGGGAAGCCTCTACATCCTTGTGGGTTCTTTTCAAGAAAATTATCACCAGCAGAACGCAATTATGATATCGGTAACAGAGAATTGCTTGCTATTGTGTCTGCCCTGTCAGAGTGGAGACATTTGTTGGAGGGTACTCTTGACCCTTTGTTGATAATCACTGATCATAAGAACCTTACGTATATCGGGGATGCTAAACGTTTGAACTCGCGACAGGCCAGGTGGTCATCACTACTGTCTCGGTTTAATTTCGTATTGACTTACAGACCAGGTGACCGCAATGTAAAGGCTGATGCCTTATCTCGTCAATATGACCCGTATGAATCAAATACACAAGACCACAATCCTATAGTTCCTCCTGAATGTACTGTGGCTTCCACAGTCTTGTCTGTTTCCTCGCATTTCCTGGAACGCCTCCAAGCAGCTCAAATGGGGGCTCCACCTAACAAGCCTCCAGATATGTTGTTTGTGCCTGAAAAGGAAAGGCAAGAATTACTCATAATTTTCATGATTCTAACCAGCAGGTCATCCTGGTATTACTAAGACTCTTACCAGTATCTCCAGACAGTTCTGGTGGCCCACCATGCGACAGGACGTACGTCTGTTTTTTTGGCTTGTCAAGTCTGTGCCAGAAGCAAAACCAGTAAAACCTTGCCTGTCGGTCTATTGCAGCCTTTACCTACGCCTAAGAGGCCTTGGTCTCATCTATCTATGGATTTTATTGTGGACTTGCCGAAGTCCAAGGGTCATACAGTGGTTCTGACTGTTGTAGACCGCTTCTCCAAAATGGCTCATTTTGTTCCTTTACCTAAGCTTCCTACAGCCAAAGAACTGGCGGTTGTCTTTGCTAGAGAGATTGTACGAATACATGTGGTTCCGTCTGAAATAGTCTCTGACAGAGGAGCTCAGTTCGTCTCTCGTTTCTGGAGGGATTTCTGTGCGGAGATGGGGGTGCGATTGGCCTTCTCTTCAGCATGTCATCCACAAACCAATGGGGCAGCAGAGAGGGCAAATCAGGGTCTCGAGCAGTACATAGGTTGCTTTACCACACAACAACAAGACAATTGGTCGGAGTTGTTGCCCTGGGCTGAGTATGCACGTAATAACGCCGTTAATGAGACTACTGGCCACTCTCCTTTTTCTGCCATCTATGTTTTTTTCCCTCCGGCTCTACCGCTTCAGTTTAATGAACAGGCCATCCCGGCTCTCGATGACCATCTCACACACTACAAGAGATTTGGAGACAGATTCGCGAAAACATGGAACGCAATATTGCTGTCCAGAAACGGAAGGCTGACAGGCATAGGTTACAAGCTCCTTCCTATAACGTGGGGGATAGAGTTTGGCTGTCCACTATGATTGTGAAGTTGCGGGTGCCTTCTATGAAAATGGCACCTCAGTTTATAGGTCCATACAAGATCATTCGCCGCGTTAACCCTGTGGCTTATGCTCTTGCCCTTCCTAAACATCTTCGCTTGCACAACGTCTTCCACACCTCCCTACTGAAGCCTTTGTTGTGTAACAGGTACACGCTTTATACACATAAACAAGTATGGTTTGTACAGTCCTATAAATTCCTATATAAAGTCTTATTGAGGATTATAAAGCACAAAGTTGACTCACCAAGAACTGAATTACACAGTTGGGTACCAAGCAAAGGCCCTTCTGCCAGCAATTTTAGTTGAGGTTCTAGAAAGATTATAAATTTTCAGCGACATGATCTTCCATTAATCGTCGCATCATATTGCATATAAGTGCATGTGCATTCTTCCCTCCAACACTCTTGAGGACTCTTATCTGCAAAATAAGAAAAATTAACCACTTCCTTCCCATGCTATCTGCCATCATTTCAGGGGGGGTTGGTCTCCCCCCCCCAGCGGATTGGGGGACATAATGCACCTCCCTAAAATAGAGAAGGGCACCTCCCTGCAATTGCTTTTTTTCAGGTTGGGATCCCTGCAGTTATGAGAGACATTAACAAGCATTTTTTTAAAAAAACAAAAGTAAGTCACTTCAAACAAAATCTCAAAGACAACCAAGAAGTGCTGGCATTTTGCCACTTGGGGGATGGACAGAAAGAAGAGGGTCCGGCAGCAAGTAATGAGGCCCTCTCCCTGCTTAGGTCAGAAACTGAATAGCGGGGGTTAAATAGTGACACAGCTAGGACGAGGAGCGGCTAGAGGAGTGAGAGAGAATGTTAGGGCCATGGAAGAAGCAAAATAAGAGAAGTGGCCCCATGGGATTGTCGCCCCTATTAGAATAGAGGTGTGGGGTGACTGTCATGTAGCGGTCTCTTTGGGGCGGCTTTGCTGGTTCTCTCTGCTTTGTCTTTCAGGTTACAAGCTGCATAACGTTACTTGGACGATTTACCTCAGTCGCTGGTCCACCTTCTTCAGTCAGCTGAGCACAGGATTGGTGACAGACTTTTGGCGGGAAAACAGCTGACCAATGAGTGTCACCTTTCCCCCCTCTATAGTCACTCCTGTTACCTCAGAACTGCCAGCTGGACTCACCTCAGGATTAGCTTCACAATTGCTTTTGGATCTTTTCACCTGCTTCCCACCCACCCTCCCCTTTACTGTACTTTCCCCCCACTCTCCCCTTTTACTGTACTTTCCCTTGTCGTGGTCAATCTTTATGGCTCTCTCGGTATACAACACAATGCATGGCTCTCTATATACACACACAATGCATGGCTCTCTCTGTATACAGTACAATTCATGGCTCTCTGTATACAACACAATGCATGGCTCTCTGTATACAACACAATGCATGGCTCTCTGTATACAACACAATGCATGGCTCTCTCTGTATACAACACAATGCATGGCTCTCTCTATATACAGTACAATGCATGGCTCTCTCTGTATACAGTACAATGCATGGCTCTCTGTTTACAACACAATGCATGGCTCTCTCTATATACAGTACAATGCATGGCTCTCTCTATATAAAGTACAATGCATGGCTCTCTCTATACAGTACAATGCATGGCTCTCTGTATACAACACAATGCATGGCTCTCTCTATATACAGTACAATGCATGGCTCTCTGTATACAACACAATGCATGGCTCTCTCTGTATACAACACAATGCATGGCTCTCTTTATATGCAGTACAATGCATGGCTCTCTTTATATGCAGTACACTGCATGGCTCTCTTTATATGCAGTACAATGCATGGCTCTCTCTGTATACAACACAATGCATGGCTCTCTTTATATGCAGTACAATGCATGGCTCTCTCTGTATACAACACAATGCATGGCTCTCTTTATATGCAGTACAATGCATGGCTCTCTTTATATGCAGTACACTGCATGGCTCTCTCTGTATACAACACAATGCATGGCTCTCTTTATATGCAGTACAATGCATGGCTCTCTCTGTATACAGTACAATGCATGGCTCTCTCTATATACAGTATAATGCATGGCTCTCTGTATACAACACAATGCATGGCTCTCTGTATACAACACAATGCATGGCTCTCTCTATATACAGTACAATGCATGGCTCTCTCTGTATACAGTACAATGCATGGCTCTCGGTATACAGTACAATGCATGGCTCTCTCTGTATACAGTACAATGCATGGCTCTCGGTATACAGTACAATGCATGGCTCTCGGTATACAGTACAATGCATGGCTCTCTCTGTATACAGTACAATGCATGGCTCTCGGTATACAGTACAATGCATGGCTCTCTCTATACAGTACAATGCATGGCTCTCTCTGTATACAGTACAATGCATGGCTCTCTGTATACAGTACAATGCATGGCTCTCTCTATATACAGTACAATGCATGGCTCTCGGTATACACACACAATGCATGGCTCTCTGTATACAACACAATGCATGGCTCTCTGTATACAACACAATGCATGGCTCTCTCGTATACAACACAATGCATGGCTCTCTATATACAGTACAATGCATGGCTCTCTATATACAGTACAATGTATGGCTCTCTGTATACAACACAATGCATGGCTCTCTATATACAGTACAATGCATGGCTCTCTGTATACAACACAATGCATGGCTCTCTATATACAGTACAATGCATGGCTCTCTGTATACAACACAATGCATGGCTCTCTATATACAGTACATTGCATAATCGATTATTTACCCGATTATTTTTTCAACTAATCGATTGGTTGTACAAAAAAAAATGTCTCTCTCCCCCTTCCCCCCTAACCAACTAATTGATGATGAATATACGATTTTTTTGTTTGCAAATATGATTCACCTTAAAGTTAGCGTTTTTAGGGGTTAACTAACTTTTTGATTTGTTAATTTTGTTGAAGTGGAGTCACAATAAAGAAAGTTCAGCACATGGATTGTTAGGTGTATACATACATTTTAACCCTTTCGCTGCTGAGGCTTTTCCCGCCCCTGTGCTGAGGTCATTTTTACCGGTTTTGCTCATCATGTTTAAACGTGTTTTGAAGGCTTATTTTAGTATATGACCCAGACATATTATATATCGTTCTTTCCGTCAGACTCGGCAGATTAATAATATGTCATTATTATATGTATACGTCATGACCTGTCTGTATATTATAACAAAAAATGCAATAAATATGAATTTTCAATAATTTACAACGTGTAAAGTGTTTTTTTTCACATTTTAACATGCGATCATTTGCGGTTTATTTTCCATGGGGTGCGATTGTTAAAAAATTAGAAATGGGGTCTCATTACATTTTTTTTTAGGAAAACTTATGCGATTTTTAACAAACGCACCCCATACAAAAATCGTTAATGCAGCATCATTGTTCACATTATAAATTAAATGGGAACAATATTGGTGCATTAGCAAATCAAACATTTTTTTTTTTATTATTATTATTTTTTATTTTTAAAAAAAAACTTTTTACATGGTCATGTTTGGTATCATTGGAAAGGCCATGCTCTGGCCGATCCAACGATATCAAAAATTAACCGGATCGGTGGCAGCAAGGCGTTAACTCCAAGACTGATGTCATCAGGGGGAGTTCCCGGAAGCTTGGCCAACATCCAAGATGCCGGCCAGCCCCGGGAGAAGATCACGATCTGGTGCTTTTCCGCGCCGAATCGTGAACCGGCCCCCTAGGGGTTAATGCCAGGTACCATTTGGAAGGGCAGGTTGTGCCAGCCCGCACTGGTGGCACAGCGATCGGCCGGAATCTGACACGCTCTGTCTGTCAGATACTCTCACACGCTCTGTCTGTCAGATACTCTCACACGCTCTGTCTGTCAGATACCCTCACACGCTCTGTCTGTCAGATACTCTCACACGCTCTGTCTGTCAGATACTCTCACACGCTCTGTCTGTCAGATACTCTCACACGCTCTGTCTGTCAGATACTCTCACACGCTCTGTCTCTCAGATACTCTCACACGCTCTGTCTGTCAGATACTCTCACACACTCTGTCTGTCAGATACTCTCACACGCTCTGTCTGTCAGATACTCTCACACACTCTGTCTCTCAGATACTCTCACACGCTCTGTCTCTCAGATACCCTCACACGCTCTGTCTGTCAAATACTCTCACACGCTCTGTCTGTCAGATACTCTCACACGCTCTGTCTGTCAGATACTCTCACACGCTCTGTCTCTCAGATACTCTCACACGCTCTGTCTGTCAGATACTCTCACACACTCTGTCTCTCAGATACTCTCACACGCTCTGTCTGTCAGATACCCTCACACGCTCTGTCTGTCAGATACTCTCACACGCTCTGTCTGTCAGATACCCTCACACGCTCTGTCTCTCAGATACTCTCACACGCTCGATATTATGTTATGCGTTAATTATTAAATTAGTATGTTCTATATTTTTACTATGAAATTACTGGTGTAAGTTATTGCTTCACACGTCACTCGTCTTGTAAAAGCGCACAATGTACATTATATACTTTTATGGATGGATTTTATTTTTTTATTTTAATAGCGAAGTTGATGTTTTTCATTGATTTTATTCTGACTCTTATAGAGATTAAAGAAAAGCAGAAACTGATAGATTTTATAATTATTGATCAAAAAAGAATGAACTATTTGTTAATCTAATAATTAATTAAATAATGCAGCAACGCGTTTAATAAATAAGGAATGGATAGGAAATGGGGGGAAATGGAGATAGAGGAGGGATGATGGACATGAGAGGTGCGTGGGGGGGGGGTGAAATGGACTGTCCATTCTATAGTTGAAAAGGTTGCACTAATTAAGCCAGGCTTGGGATATTACCATTCATACAGGGGTTATTCAGAGAGCGCCGAATTGGCTCCAAACAGTGAATTTCCCCGTACAGTAACATTTTGGGGCCATTTGGCTATTCAGAGAGCAGGCAGTTCACCAAATATTGGCGAATTGCCAAGGAAATACGGTGCCTGTTTGGCGGCAGTGAAAACCCCATAGAGAAGCAATGGTTAATCTATTCATGCACCGAACAGCAGAGAAATGGCAGTGAAATGTCCTGCCATTCGGCGGTTTCATTCGGCAGGTTTATTCAGGCGAATCCCATAGGCTTCAATGTTAAAAATATCCCCGTTTTAATTCAATATCTAATAAACCGTTTATTATTTTAATCCGCAGCAAAAAGTCTCTATAGTTAATTATTCAATTATTTCTTTTTAAGGGATTTTTTGGGCGAAATTTCTTTTTCCGATTTTTAAAAATGTATCTTTTTTGTGTTTTTTTTGTAATGCAACTTTTTATTATTATTAATATGACCGTTTTATGTTATTTACAGGCATTTTCTTGCAGTAGTTTTATTGCAAACACCTTTTCAAAGTTGCATTTTGTTTCTCTTTTTTTACCCTTTCAGCGGCTTGTCAGTTTCTTTCCGGCGGGTGGTTGGCGCTCTGTTCGGCGGGTCATCAGCTTTTTTTGGTTCGATTCGGGGGTTTTGCGGTGTATCATGCATTCAGTGGGTTTTTCGGTGTTTTTTTAGATCAATTCGGTGGTTTTGCAGTGGTTTTTCAGATACGTTTGGTGACTTGTTACCTGCACTTCAGGGAACCTGAGGTGAATGCTGAATTCATTGCAGGGTCGGCGAATTGGACTAGCTGTAGTACTGGGAATGGGAGAGCATTGAAATGTCTGAGACGCTTCTGTGATCGGTGAATAACCCTGTATGTCTTGTAGCAGTTACTTCATTCTATATGTTGGAAAGGCTCCTCTGTTTTGTCACCAGGCTGCAATAATTTACTGTCATGAATTCTTACTTTATATTGTTATATATTGAATCAGAATTCTTTGGAAGGAATTTAATACAAAATATGCATTGAAAGAGTTTTCTCTCTTATCCCGGTTTGTTGCATATTTACGAGCGCTTCAGACTGGGGTTTTTTCCTTCTTTTGGATCAGCAGCAGCAGGTGATGTGTGAAAGGCTGAACCTGATGGACGCATGTCTTTTTTCACGCTGTGTATCTATGTAGCTATATTATTGCTTTTTTCTCTCAGTTAAAATCCTTTTACTGACAGTATATCAAAACACAACGCGTTTAATGGCCTTTTTAATGGTTTTAAGTAATAACATTGACGGCTGATACATATCCCTAGGAACATGTCTCACTGCGTCTCGATGCGTCTCACTTTCTCACTGCATCTCTCACTGTGTCTCGCTGCATCTCGCTGTGTCTCACTGTCTCGCTGCGTCTCGCTGCATCTCACTGCATCTCGCTGCGTCTCACTGCATCTCGCTGTGACTCACTGTCTCGCTGCATTTCACCATCTCACTTCGTCTCACTGCATCTCGCTGTGTCTCACTGTCTCACTGCGTCTCGCTGCATCTCACTGCATCTCGCTGCGTCTCACTGCATCTCACTGTGACTCACTGTCTCGCTGCGTCTCGCTGCATTTCACCATCTCACTGCGTCTCACTGTGTCTCGCTGCCTCACTGTGTCTCACTCTCTCAATGTGTCTCGCTGTGTCCTGCTGTCTCATTGCGTCTCGCTTTGTCTCACTACATCTCACTGCCTCACTGTTTCTCGCTGTCTCCCTGTGTCCCGCCGTCTCACTGCATCTCGCTGCATCTTGCTGCATCTCACTGTCTCATTGCATCTCAATGCATCTCAATGCATCTTGCTGTGTCTCGCTTCATCTCACTGCATCTTGCTGTGTCTCACTGCATCTCACTGCCTTTCAATGCGTCTTGCTGCATCTCGCTTCGTCTCACTGCGCCTCACTGCATCTTGATGTGTCTCACTGCATCTCAATGCATCTGACTGCGTCTCGCTTCATCTCACTGCATCTTGCTGTGTCTCACTGCATCTTGCTGTGTCTCACTGCATCTCAATGCGTCGGACTATGTCTTGCTTCATCTCACTGCGTCTCACTGCACCTTGCTGTGTCTCACTGCATCTTGCTGCATCTTGCTGTGTCTCACTGCATCTTGCTGTCTCGCTGCATCTCACTGCTTCTCAATGCGTCTGGCTACGTCTCATTTGTCTCACTGCATCTTGCTGCGTCTCACTGCATCTCACTGTGTCTCAATGCGTCTGGCTACATAGAAACATAGAAACATAGAAAAATGTCGGCAGATAAGAACCTTTCGGCCCATCTAGTCTGCCCAATTACATGGATACTTTACCTGGATTTATCTTTTGTTTAGGATAGCCTTATGCCTATCCATGCTTGCTTAAATTCAATTACTGTTTTGGCCTCTACCACTTCAACTGGAAGACTGTTCCATGTATCCACCACCCTCTCAGTAAAATAATGCTTCCTCATGTTACTTTTAAACCTTTGCCCCTCTAATCTAAGACTATGTCCTCTTGTTTTGCTATTTTGTTTCCTTTTAAATATACTCCCTTCCTCTACCTTGTGGATTCCCTTTACGTATTTAAATGTTTCTATCATATCTCCTCTGTCTCGTCTTTTTTCCAAGCTGTACATGTTAAGATCATTAAGCCTTTCCTGGTAACTTTTCTCCTTCAAGCCGTACACCATTTTAGTAGCCCTTCTCTGAACTCAGGACATCTCGCTTCGTCTCACTGCATCTTGCTGCATCTCACTGCATCTTGCTGTGTCTCACTGCATCTCACTGCATCTTGCTGTGTCTCCCTGCATCTCCCTGCGTCTCACTGTGTCTCAATGCGTCTGGCTACATCTAGTTTCGTCTCACTGCATCTTGCTGTGTCTCATTGCATCTCTTACTGCGTCTTACTGCGTCTGGCAACGTCTCGCTTCGTCTCACTGCGTCACACTGCATCTTGCTGTGTCTCACTGCATCTTGCTGCGTCTCACTGCATCTTGCTGTGTCTCACTTCTCCAGATTTTTCGTATTCCTTTTCTTGCTCCCTACAAGGTTCATCACCCGGATTTAAAGCTGACACACCTGTGCTATCCATATCTGGAAAACCTGTGTCACCCTCTATGGATCCAGCACCTTGGATAGTACCTGCACCCTGATACGTTCCAGGACCCTGGACAGCACCACTGCTCTAAAGATAACACTAGCAGCTTGTGAAGCTCCTCCACCTCACAGTGTATGGACCTTAGATACTATCTGTGATGGAACCTACCGTCACTGGGGCATCTAGAGGGGGCTGTGGGCTGAGTGGCCTCCTGCCCAGAGACTATGGCCTGTGAAAGAGACTATTGGGGGAACTGGTGGACCTTTTAAATATATTTGGTTTTTCACTGTTTTAAAAATTCCCCGGCAAACTATCAGGGTTATTCAAAGGGAATCGAAAAGTCACTGCACATTCGGTGACTTTTCGTTCTCTGCAATTCGGTGCGATTTGGCGATCCCATTTCGGCGAGCCTGCGGTGTATTCAGCAAGCACCACAGTGCCGTCGTAGTGCAAGGAAAGGCCGCCGCAAACCCGACGAACACTCACTGCAAAGCCGGGCAAAGGCACACCGAAACCTGCAAAAACAGCTGGATTAACCCCGCCGAACACGCCGGAGAAATTCGAGCAGCCGCCGATCAGAGCGCAGAGCAGCCGCCAGAAAAACCCGCCACCGCAGACGAATGGAGCGTAAAAAAAATAACAGTACGCTTGAATGTTTGAAAAGTGAAACGCTGTTTGCAAAGAAACTACTGAGCGAAAATGTCTGAAATTTACATATAAAATCCAATTTCAAGATGGACATCAGTGGTAAGTGGTGTCCCTCAGGGGTCTGTTATAGGACCAATACTATTCAATTTATTTATAAATGACCTTGAGATAGGCATTGAAAGTCATGTATCAGTGTTTGCAGATGACACAAAGCTAGGAAAAGTAATACAATGTGAGGAGGATGTTACTTTGCTGCAGAGGGATTTAGATAAATTGGGGGACTGGGCACTTAAATGGCAGATGAGATTTAATCTAGATAAATGTAAAGTTATGCACTTTGGAGTGAAGAACACACAAGCAATTTATACCCTAAATGGTACGGAGTTAGGGAAATCCAAGCGGGAGAAGGATTTGGGAATAATCATAGACTTCAAACTAAGTAACAATGTGCAATGTCAAACAGCAGCCGCCAAGGCCAGCAAAGTATTGGCATGCATTAAAAGGGGAGTTCACTCACGGGATGAAAACATAATTTTGCCTCTGTGTAAATCAATGGTCAGGCCGCACCTTGAATATGTCGTGCAATTTTGGGCACCTGTCTTAAAAAAAGATATTATAGCGTTAGAAAAAGTGCAGAGACGGGCAACTAAATTAATAAAGGGAATGGAAGGGTTAAATTATGAGGAAAGACTAACAAGCTTAAACCTGTTTAGTTTAGAGAAACGGCGCCTTAGAGGGGATCTGATAACCTTATATAAATATATACGGGGCCTTAGAGGGATCTGATAACCTTATATAAATATATACGGGGCCTTAGAGGGATCTGATAACTTTATATAAATATATACGGGGCCTTAGAGGGATCTGATAACTTTATATAAATATATACGGGGCCTTAGAGGGATCTGATAACCTTATATAAATATATACGGGGCCTTAGAGGGATCTGATAACTTTATATAATATATACGGGGCCATTATCAACCATTGTCTGATAACCTATTCATTAACAGGACTATACACAGGACAAGGGGTCATCCATTTAGACTGGAAGAAAGAAAATTTAGCTTAAAGCATAGGAAGGGTTATTTTACGGTGAGAACAATAAAGCTGTGGAATTCTCTGCCTGTTGAGGTGGTTGGGTCAGAGACTGTACAGACTTTTTAAAAAGCGACTGGATGACTTCCTGCAGACACAGAATATTAAGGGTTATAATATTTAATATGTGGGTAAAAGCTTCTTGATCCAAGGAGAAATCTGACGCCATCTGGGGTCAAGAAGGAATTTTTTCCCAGTATGTTGCATATTGGCAAGCATTCAGACTGGGTTTTTTGCCTTCTTTTGGATCAACAGCAGTAGGTGATGTGTGAAAGGCTGAACTCGATGGACGCATGTCTTTTTTCAGCCTATGTAACTATGTAACTATGTAACAATGAATGATAATAAAAAGGCTATTACAGAAAAAAGAACAAACGATTAAAAAAAAAAACGGAAAACTATTTACAAAAAAATCCCGAAAAATGCCTGAAAGATCCTAAAAAATCTATAAATAAAGAGACTCTTTACTGCAGAATATTATAATGAACGGTTTATTAGATATTTGACTAAAACGGGAATATTTTTAACATTGAAGCCTATGGGATTTGCCTGAATAAATCTGCTGAATTAAACCACCGAATGGCAGGGCAATTCGTCAACTTTGCTGGTTTGTGTTCTCTGAATAGCCGAAGCAGTGCTTTATGGGGATTTCACTGCCCTCGAACAGTCACCGAACAGGCACCGTATGTGCAGGCAATTCGCCAACATTTGGCAAACTGCCTGCTCTCTGAATAGCCGAATGGCCAGGAAAGGAAAGTGTACCCTGAATTTCACTGTCCGGTTACATTTTGGCCACAGTTTGGATCTCTTTGAATAACCCTGTAAAGATTACTGATGTCTGTGTGTTATTCCCTTATGTAGTTATTATAGAGTCTCCTGTTGTGTATATGGTGTACATTCCCTATATTAAGTATCCGATCTCTGTATTAGTACTTGCTCTCTGTATTGTGTACATTCTCTCTATCAGGGGTCAAGTCCTGGGGAAAAAAAAGTAAGGGAACTCACCCAGAAATTCCACAACCCCTATTACATGAAGAAAATATATATATCACGAGTATAGCAGTGCGTGCCGGTGATACCATTTTTATTGGGTTAACTTTACATTTAAAAGACAAGCTTTCATGAGTGTAATACAGTTATACTCGTGATTTTTGCAAATGGACTAACATGTTATATATAATATATATATCACATACATATACATATATCCTGGCACAGACCACCCAGAATTATATACACATGCACAGACCCCCCAGAATTATATACACAGCCACTGGACCCCATAATAATATACCCAGCACTGGACCCCCAGAATAATATACACAACACTGAGCCCCCAGAATAATATACACAGCACTGAGCTCCCAGAATAATATACACAACACTGAGCCCCTAGAATAATATACACAGCACTGAGCCCCCAGAATAACATACACAGCACTGAGCCCCAGAATAATATACCCAGCACTGGTTATATGGATATATTTGCCCCCAGCTCACATGGATATATTTGCCCCAGCTCATATGGGTATATATTGCCCCAGCTCACATGGATAGTATTGCCCCCAGTTCACGTGGATATTATTGCCCCCCAGTTCACATGGATATTATTGCCCCCAGCTCATATGGGTATATACTCCTCCCCGCTCACATGTATATAATTGCCCCCAGTTCACATGGATATAATTGCCCCCAGCTCATATGGATATTATTGCCCCCAGTTCACATGGATATAATTGACCCCAGCTCATATGGATATTATTGCCCCCAGCTCACATGGATATAATTGCCCCCCATTCACATGGATATAATTGCCCCCAGCTCACATGGATATAATTGCCCCCAGTTCCATGGATATTATTGCCCCCAGCTCACATGGATATAATTGCCCCCAGTTCACATGGATATTATTGCCCCCAGCTCGGATTTTTTTTGCCCCGGTTCACATGGATATTATTGCCCCCAGCAGCTCACCTCTCCTCTGGGTGTGAGCCTGAAATGATTGAGCTGGCCGCCGCCGCACATTGCTGGCAGCCGTGTGCTTTCCTGCTACGAACGGCCACTGGCAGGAAGTGCAGCCACTCTCCTGGGATCGATGAAACAGCCAGCCGCGATCTCTCGAGATCGCGGCTGGCTGTTAGATCCCAGGCGAGCGGCTGCACTTCCTGCCAGCAGCCGTTCGTAGCAGGAAAGCACACGGCCGCCGGGGGGAAAAATGCAGAAATAATGGTAAAAAAAATAAAAAGACTTTTTGCTGCAGATTAAAAGAATAAATGATTTATTGGATAAAAATAGGAATATTTTTTACATTGAAGCCTATGGGGTTCTCCTGAATAAACCTGCCGAATGAAAACACCGAACATCAGGACATTTCAC
Organism: Leptobrachium leishanense; assembly: GCA_009667805.1. Lineage (NCBI taxonomy): Eukaryota > Metazoa > Chordata > Amphibia > Anura > Megophryidae > Leptobrachium > Leptobrachium leishanense. Next base: position 564,955,770 of record CM019063.1, read on the forward strand.
TGCTGTTCGGTGTCTCTGAATAGATTAACCATTGTTTCTCTATGGGGGATTTCATTGCCGCCGAACAGCAGGCAAATCGCCAAAATTTGGCCAACTACCTGCTTTCTGAATAGCCGCGAAATGTCACCGTATGGGGAAACTCACTGTTCGGTGGAATTTTGGGCCAGTTCGGCTCTCTCTGAATAACCCTGCAAGTATACTTTATTGTTAACCTGTATGACACCCCAGAATAATACCATTTTAGCACTCTTCCAATATCTGTTTGGGAACCCAAGAGTACCTTGCGGGGTTAAAGGGCTCATTTAAAGCAGGGCTGTCATACTCCGGCACCCCAGATGTTTCTGAACTACACCTCCCATGATTCTCTGGCCATGCATTGCAGTCAAAGAATTCTGGGAACTGTAAGCCTTCAACATTTGTGGGGGCCAGAGAGTGACAGCCTCGCTTTAAAGGGTTAATCTTAAAAAGTAAATATTGCAGGCGTCACCCGGCAGGCTCGATTCCATAAAGTGCTAATGCGACGCTTGTATTAATCACGTTCTGGGGTAGATCGCGCCTTCTTCATCAAATTGATTCTGATGTATCTCCTTTTTCTCTTATTTACGGAAAACATCGAGTCGCGCTTGATTAGCCGCGCGCTATTTGCAAAGAGTAAGACGCTGGTGTCAGTAAAATATGTGAGGGTTTAAGGGTAATTTTCAAATCAATCATAAAGTGGCACGAGAAGACGCCGAACGGGGGATTCATTTTATTCTTTTTTCATGATAACTTTCCGTCTGTAATTTAATGAATAGGATCAAAGCGAGTGGAAGACGTCTGACCCCGACACGCACGGTCCTCAAGGTCTAGATCTCTTTGACCTAACAGAAATATATGGCGATGTATAGAAAATATAAGGAGTTTAAAAGTGTATAGGGTTAACCTGTAAAATGCCATATAAATATATAACTATCACAGAAACGCTGTGATAAAGCCACTGGCCGTAGGGATCAGAGCTTCCGCTTTTCTGTATTTTGCAGGGTACAGCAAATAAACACCTACTCCTTTGTGCGGAGGCTAAATAAACATTCAGGATCCCTCTCTGAAGTATTGGGCGGCTAAGCCGTTTACCAATCAGTGAAAACAAAAATCAGATGTACTTCTCTTTGTGGTCAGGATTGCACTTCCTGCCCTTCTGCACCCAGCACCAGACTGACCTCTCAGAGGGGACCACATCGCTTAGAAGGCAGTTCTTATAAGGTATTGACTGCAGGTTAACCCTAAAGGGGGAAAGCGAGTCCTCCATCCGCCTGCTGATAAACCTGTGGTCTAGTACCCTCCTGTTCTTAATCACACTGTCACAGTATGCATACCCTCTCCCCTAGCCTTCACAGACTCTATGGGGGTTATTCATGGAGCACCGAAATGTCACCGACATTTCGGTGTTCTCTCGTTCCCCGCATTTCCTTGCACTTCGGGGAATCAAATTTCCCCATCCTGCGGTGAATTCAGCATTCACCATAGGGTCCCCGGAGCGCAGGGAAAACCCGCCGGACAAAAAAGCCGACGAGCCAACAAACAGCGCAGACCAGCCGCTGGTAAAAGCAGACAAGCTGACAAACAGTTAAAAAAAAAAAAAAAAATACGATTGAAAGTGTCAAAATTTAAACGCTGTTTGCAAACAAACTACTGGATGAAAATGCCTGAACTTTACATATAAAATCCAATGAATGATAATAAAAAGGTCCGTTACAGAAAAAAGAAAAAAACGCTTTAAAAAAAAAAAACATGAAAACGGTGTTGCTGAAAAAAATCCAGAAAAATGCCTAAAAGATCCTGAAACAGAAATAAGAATTGTGAAGGAACCGTTCCCTTCCGTCTGTTCTGACTCTCCAGACACCCCTTTGTTGCGGTCAGCCCGGCTACTGGGAGCACTGTCCTCAGCGCCTCGAGCTGCTTGACCCGCCTGCTTCTGTTCCTCTGCCCTGGAGCCGTTAGGAATCTCCAGAATGCCGCTCGGTGCCTTCTGGTGTTGAGTATATAGTGTAGCGTAGTTTGTAATAAAGACACCAGGCGCGGCTGTATGCTTTAAAACAGGATTCTCTCTCTCTGAGCTCTGAGAGTTCTCTGACTTTTTAATGAACAAAACGCCACCATTTAGGCTAGGGTCAGACGAAAGCAGTTTTAATGTGCGTTTAGTCGCACGAAATCACGGCCGTGCTAGCAGCAAATGACGTCCAATGCCGGGGAACACACGAAGTACGGCCGCACGAAAGTTCGTCTGCGCAACGCAAGTGGGAAACGAACGCATTTATTCTAGAACGTCAAACCGCTACTACTGACGTACAGAGTGCGCTGCGTCCGCTAGAGGCGTGTGTGCGTGATTGGGAGACGTCAGACGCTGCTAATGTCCGGCCAACATAACGTCCAGACACAAAAAGTGTTTTATTAATGATCCGTACAAAATCACGGACGAACCGGCGCATCGTATGACCGCTATCGCGTGTTCCGTGAAAAAATACGTCCATTCGTTCGAACGCACTTTTTCACTGACAACACGAAAAATGCGTTCGTCTGACCTTAGCCTTATGCTGAAGTCCAACAGTCATAATTTGCATAAAATGACGCACCTCGTCCTACCCATACTAATTACATTATGTCAGTTATTTACAATAAACATTCTTTACATTCTTTAGCCTTCAGCTCACACAACATTTGTACATCCATTGTTCTAACACATCAGATTAAACACACACTATCAGAGATCCCTTGAATTAAACATGCAGCTAGATAATGGGAAAAACCCTGGTGCATAAATTACACAGCAGTAAAGCTTGTTTAAGTGTATACACAAAAACACATTTACCTACAGGAATATAAGTATATTTAAAACCAAAGCTATGCCATTTTACACTAAACTAAATTAAACTAAAACCAAACGATGTAAAATATATTTAAAAACACACGATATAAATGAACATAAAGTCTCTTGGGGTTTGAAGCATGGAGCGTTACATCAGCTCCATGACAATAATAAAGTGACTTTTTGCTACAGATTAAAATAATAAATGATTTATTAGATATTGGATATAAACTGGAATATTTTTAACATTGAAATTTATGGGATTCGCCTGAATAAACCTGCCGAATGAAACCACAGAATGGCAGGACATTTCGGCAACTTTTCATTGCGGGTTTTTGTTCTCTGAATGGACGAACCATTGCTTCTCTATGGGGATTCCACTGCCCTCGAACAGGCACCGTATGTGCAGGCAATTCGCCAGGATTTGGGGAACTGCCTGCTCTCTGAATAGCCGAATGGCCAGGAAAGGTAAGCGTATGCTGAATTTCACGGTTCGGTTACCTACCGCCCACAATTCGGATGTCTTCGAATAACTCTGACATGAAGGAAGTTTTTCTGTGATAAATCCTGCATAAACCTGTCGAATGAAACCACTGAACATCAGGGCATATCACTGACATTTCTCTGCTGTTCGGTGTCTGTGAATAGATTAACCACTGCTTCTCTATGGGGGATTTCACTGCTGCCGAACAGGCACCGTACGGGCTTGTAATTCGCCAAAATTTGGCGAACTGCCTGCTCTCTGAATAACAGAATGGCCCCGAAATGTCACCGTATGCTGAATTTCGGCGTCCGGATACATTTTGGGGTAAGGTGGGCTCTCTTTGAAAAACCCCTTATGTGTATAAAATCCTTCACCTATAAAGGAGTGAATAGAAAGTAGGTGGTGGACGTGTGACACACTGACAAAACAGTTCCTACGTACACAAGTAACATTGTAGCAGAAATGTGCTGGGCTTGTAATTAATGCTATCGATAGTATTACATATGTCAATAAAGCTACAGACACACACAGTAAACATCCTGTACTTAATGTCATCAGGTCGGCCATGTTTTCCTGGACACATATTACTATTTCATGCAGAGGGAGAGCACAGGGTTGGATTGACCCTGCAACATGTATAATTTATATGCTGCAGGAAGGAAGTCACGGCAGGTCACCTGGGATTCCTCACATACACTCTATGGATCATACGTGCTGCAGGGGATGAATTTTTCCTGCGCTGCCTGTGACGGGACGGCCGCCCCAATGTTTATTTGCATTTATTTTTCCTTACATTTCAGTGCCCTGTACATAGCGTTGTGTTATGTGCTGTGCTGTTGTCAAAGTGTGTATCTGTATGTTACAGTTACAAGTTACTAAAGTTATAAAGCACTAACAAGTTCCATAGCACTGTGCAATGGATGAGACAGCATAACATGTGCACTCAGAACAGTAGGAGAGGACCCTGCTCAAGAGCTTGCAATCTAACCTTTTGTCTGCTTCCACCCCCACCCCCTCTCCACCAGAAACTTGTTTGAAGTGGCTGTCACAGATACCTTCCCCAGCCTTTCCTTTGTCTGAGGCCCAGGTCATTGTGTGTGGGGGAGGATTTGGAAGGATCTGGAATAGAGTTACGCAGGGGTGTGTTTTTTACATTTGAATGTGTGACTGAAAACCTCTGAATAAAAGCATTGTGCGTTTTGGTGCTCAATCCGCAAGGACTCCTTTCACAGTTTATGTGTTGTCTACTCTGTGTGGGTACGAATACCTCCTGGGTTCAGCGGAAAGGGGCGCCCAGACGGAGGTTCCCGAGCTTGGGGGTACCAGGATCCGTAACACTGCCCATCAGCATGAATATAATATATGTGTCTAGAAAAGATGGCTGACCTGGCAACCGCAGCTCTACTCATCACAATTAGGGATGAGCCGAAACACGCCCGAGTTCGGTTCGTATTCGAACCCGACCTTTCCAAATGTTCGAACCCAAACCCGAACTCGAACTCAATACAAGTCAATGGGGCTGAAAGTTCAGTTTTTAGAGTGCCCTCCAAGAGGGCATATATGCTAGATATTTGCCATAAAAGGTGTATGGGGGTCCGGGTAGTGCCCTGGGGGACAGGAAACAAGGACAAAATGTTAAAAAAAAACGTTTTTAAAGGGACAGTGAGTTTTCCATGAAATAAGGGTGAAAAATAAAAATGAAAAATTCCTTCAAATATCGTGCCTAGGAGGTCCCCATAACCTGCCCGTGAAGTGGCGGATTTCTAGGATGTATAGAAACACTTAAAAACAAAAAAATGACATTTCAAATGACGGTAAATGCTTTTCCTTTAATCTATCCATAAACAACTGCTTGGGGCGGCAGTCTGTATGAAAAGAGGAGACATTTTCGGACACGCAGAAAAAGTTTAGTGATTTTTTTGGCTAAATTATTGTGAAACTTATGCAGGCTTTGGATGAAAGTAACAATAGGTGCTTTAAGGCTGGGGTCAGACTAGCGCACTTTTAACGTGCGTTTAGGCGCACTTAATCACGGCCACACTAGCAGCAAATGACACGCAATGACGGCCAATATACGAAGTACGGCCACACGAAAGTCCGGCTGCGCAACGCAAGTGGAAAATTAACGCATTTTTTCGAGAACGCTGAACCGCTCGCACTGACGTACAGAGTGTGCTGCGTCCACTAGCGGCATGTGTGCGTGATTAGGAGACGTCAGACGCTGCTCATGTCCGGCCAACATAACGTCCAGACACCCAAAGTTTCCTGGTTTGGATCTGTAAAAAATCACGCACAAAAATGCGCATTGTATGACCGTTTAAGTGCTTTCCGTGAAAAAACACCTCAATGCGTTTGGACGCACTTTTTGACGTTCGCTGCGAAAAATGCGTTTGTTTGACCCTAGCCTAAAATTGGGCCTTTAGCGTCGGCAACAGTGCCGTCACACAGTCTCACCCCTCTGAGGATATGAATCTGATACAGGCGTCAGTGGCAGTGCAGCCAAATATTGTGCCTTTGGTGCCAGCAAGTGCCATCATACAGTAACCCCTCTGTGGTATTGTGGAAGAGTGCAGGGGTGGACCATGTGGTCAGGGCCGGTGCTAGACTATTTTGCGCCCTAGGCAAGACCAGCTACTTGCACCCCCCCAAAAAAGAATCGACACAACATGAAACTGCTAAATTTCTTTTTACTTAAGAATAAAGTTTGAAAAGCACCAACAGTAAAGGTAAAATAAATATAAATAAACTGTATTAAACAATTTTAAATTAACTCTATTAAACAAATTAAAATTAACTGTATTGAACAAATATAAATTAATGAAAAAAAAAATAAGCGTTGTCACGTAAGTTTCAATTTCAGACACATCAAAATTTCACTTTGCGTGCCTTATCCTTTGCAAATTTTCATCATGCCTATATATATATATATATATTGCCCAGGCCAGCTCACATCCTGCGTATATATATTGCCCAGGCCAATCCCCTGGTGGAGATAGGGGTTCATTTGAACCCCGATATCTCCAGGCATCTAGTGGGTCATGGAGGGTGTCAATTGAAAGGCCTGAGCATGGCCTTTTCGAATGATACCCAACATGACCAGGTATAAAGTAAAAAAAATAAAAAATAAAATAAAAACATAGAAACATAGAAAAATGTCGGCAGATAAGAACCTTTCGGCCCATCTAGTCTGCCCAACATGTATTTTTTTTGTGTGTTAATTTTATTAATGCAGCAATATTGTTCAAATTTCAATTATAATGTGAACGATGATGCACTAATGATTTTTTTCTATGGGGTGTGTTTGCTATAAATCATGTAATTCCCCCCACAAAATGTAACAAGTCCCCATTTCTAATTTTTGTACAAGCGCACCCCATAGAAAACATAACCGCAAATGCTCATGTGCTAAAATGTGAAAAACAACAACACTTTACACACTGCAAATGATTAAAAATTCTATTTTTATTTCATTTTTTTCATAATATACAGCCAGGACAGGACGTATACATATAAAAATGATATATTATGAATCTGCGGAGTCTGCCGGAAAGAACAATATCTAACATGTCGGTCATTTAACAAAATGTGGCTTCAAAATCGCATTTAAACATGATGAGCGAAAGCGGTAAAAATGAGCTGAGCACACAGCGGTGAAATACAGCATATTAGAAGTTTTAGGATGGAAATTAACACTTCTCAAATCTCAATCAGAAGCAGACACCACCCCAACCACTCAGTATAGTCTACAATGTATCAAATTGATTAGACCAGACTAAAAACACCTGTTATGCCGTTTGAAAAACACAGGTCATTAAGAGTTGAGAATCTTTGCACGTACACATTAGTTTTTAATTCAATATCTAATAAACCGTTGCTTATAATATTCTGCAGTAAAGAGTCTCTTTATTTCTAGATTTTTATTATTTTTTTAAGCATTTTCTATACTTTTTTCAAAATTTCTCTTTTTTTGCGAACTCGAACCGAACACACCCAAAAAGTTCGAAGTTCGCGAACTTTCGAACGACCAAAGTTCGGTTCGAACTCCGAACTGATCGAACCGAACAGCTCATCCCTAATCACGATCAAACAGCAGTAAAAGTGACACTCTGTAAATACCGTCCTGTGAACGTATGGACTTCCCCTGGTTATGGGCTGATAATAGCCAAGGAAGCCATCAATGGTCACTAGACCTCAGCATCAAACTCTGGACTTCCTATTAGCCACAGGCTTCCATAATAGTGCGTAAACAGCAGTATAGATGGGGTTGTCTATCAATCGATTCATCTGTGTGCCGCTTTCCTACGGTCTGTTTGTATTTATCCGCTATGAACCCACATGATGCTTCTTTCCACCCTAAATACTCACCACTGTTATGCCATAAGTAGGTCAGGTCCGAAAATTGCTGTAAGCACAACCACCCTTTCCCTAGACCAGTGATGGAAAACCTTGGTACCCCAGATGTTTCTGAACTATATGTCCCATGATGTCAAGTCGGCCTAGTGTGTGACTAAACATCATGAGACATGTAGTTCCAAAACATCTGGGGTGTCAAAGTGCACCATCACTTCCCTAGACTTTGTGAGCTGACCTGGCAGACACGTGGGGACTCCATACGTCTCCACCAGCCACTCTCGTGCTTCTATATGCCGAGAGTAAGTAAGATTTCCCTACGTCTCGTCGGTTTGTGCCGACGCTAGGCATAATAGTCTGGTGGTGTGGTGTCCTAGACCATTTTGGGAGACACTGTAGCAGCAGGTTGCAGAAGAAGACCTTCCTGACCAATCGTGGAACCCATGCACTTTGTGCCGTGCCCACGGGGGGAGCTGAAACAAGACATGAGAGCGAGCAGTACGACTTTGAGGATTGTGGGAGCGGTGTCCACAAAGGTACACAGGAATATCGAGAAACCCCAGAATCCTAGAATGCTGAAAGTCAACCCTGATGTCTGAAATTCCCAAACGATTGAATGAAATGGAGCTCTATACCAGGGCTGTCACACACACGATGCTCCAGATGCTGATGCCTACATTTCCCAGAATTATTCTTTCAAAGCAACAGTCAGCCAGAGAATCATGGGAGCTGCAGTTTAGAAACATCAGTGTTGTCAAGCTCCGGCCCCCCAGATCTATACCATAAAAACATGTACGACCTCAGCTATCCCCCCATCCTCTGACCCATCAAACATTTCATCAAGAAGGTCACACTTTGACCTTGACAAATAGTCGACTAGCCCCATTTCAGGGCGGACGTGTCGTGCGATCGATTTATTTAGTCGTAAAGAGTTTCGTAAAGAATACATAGTATAATATCTTTCGTTTGGTATTTTATGATGGAAGTTCTTCCCACGTTGTTATATTCGTTGTGTCAGTCACAAAACAACACAATAAGAATATCTATGTATTTGAAGTGATTTATTGGTGTCGCAGGGAGGTCAGCCTGTGTTCTCCGGTGTCTCTTATTGCATCAACATTGAATTATCCAGCTTCCAACATTCATTTTCCTGGACGTTTCAATCGATCGATGTGTGACAGAGTATCCGCTGATCACGCTGGAGGTCAACATGCACATGGTAAATATCTCGGGCCCCAAGCCCTGGATAACACGGGAATGTCCGAAAGAAATGCAAACGTGACATTTTATAGCAAATACTAACTTATAAAACCAAAAGAGCAGCGAGAGAAAGAAAGTGTAAATAATGATAGTGCGAGCCGGTCTTTGTGACCTGTGATAATGAGGAGGTACATTTAGTGACCGGTAACACGATATATGACAATGCGGAGTGTATTTATACCGTATTAATTACGGGGATAGACAGACAGACAGCACACAACCCATCATTTCCTCGTACCCGCAACCCATCACCTCCTCGTACCCGCAACCCATCACCTCCTCGTACCCGCAACCCATCACCTCCTCGTACCCGCAACCCATCACCTCCTCGTACCCGCAACCCATCACCTCCTCGTACCCGCAACCCATCATCTCGTACCCGCAACCCATCATCTCCTCGTACCCGCAACCCATCACCTCCTCGTACCCGCAACCCATCATCTCCTCGTACCCGCAACCCATCATCTCATACCCGCAACCCATCATCTCCTCGTACCCGCAACCCATCATCTCCTCGTACCCGCAACCCTTCACCTCCTCGTACCCGCAACCCATCATCTCCTCGTACCCGCAACCCATCACCTCCTCGTACCCGCAACCCATCACCTCCTCGTACCCGCAACCCATCATTTCCTCATACCCGCAAACCATCATCTCCTCGTACCCACAAACCGATCACCTCCTCGTACCCGCAACCCATCATCTCCTCGTACCCGCAATCCATCATCTCCTCATACCCGCAACCCATCACTTCCTCGTATCCGCAACCCATCACCTCCTCGTACCCGCAACCCATCACCTCCTCGTACCCGCAACCCATCATCTCCTCGTACCCGCAACCATCACCTCCTCGTACCCGCAACCCATCACCTCCTCGTACCCGCAACCCATCATCTCCTCGTACCCGCAACCCATCATCTCGTACCCGCAACCCATCATCTCCTCGTGCCCGCAACCCATCACCTCCTCGTACCCGCAACCCATCACCTCCTCGTACCCGCAACCCATCACCTCCTCGTACCCGCAACCCATCACCTCCTCGTACCCGCAACCCATCATCTCCTCGTACCCGCAAACCATCATCTCCTTGTACCTGCAAACCGATCACCTCCTCGTACCCGCAACCCATCATCTCCTCGTACCTGCAATCCATCATCTCCTCATACCCACAACCCATCATCTCCTCATATCTGAAAATAATCATCTCCTCGCCCTCATGGCTGGATTTTGATCTCAGGAGCCGGTAGGCAAAGAAACGTGGAGCACCCTATTCCTCCCCCCCCAAAAAAAAGTGTAAAAATGCCTTTTTAAATTTTTGTCTTGGGGCAAACTAGAGAAAAAACAACAGTTTAGAAATCTGAAAAACAGTTTCTCTGCATCAAGTTAACCCTTTCGCTGCTGAGGCATTTCATGCCTGTGTGCTGAGCTCATTTTTACTGCTTTCGCTTATCATGTTTAAACACGTTTTTAAGCCTTATCTTATTTTATGACCCAGACATATTATATATCGTTCTTTCCGTCAGACTCGGCAGATTCATAATATATCATTATTATATGTATACGTCATGTCCTGTCTGTATATTATAACAAAAAATGCAATAAAATTAGAATTTTCAATAATTTACAACGTGTAAAGTGTTTTTTTTTCACATTTTAACATGCGATCGTTTGAGATTATATTTTCTATGGGGTGCACTTGTTAAAAAAAATTGAAATTGGGTCTCGTTACATTTTTTTGGGGGAAAATTAAGCGAGTTTTAACAAACGCACCCCATACAAAAATCGTTAGTGCAGCATCATTGTTCACATTCTAATTGAAATGGGAACAATATCGCTGCATTAACATAACAAAAACAAACAAAAAAACTTGTTTGTTTATTTATTATTATTTTTTTTAAATAGTTTTATATTTTTTACATGGACATGTTTGGTATCGTTGGAAAGGCCATGCTCTGGCTAATCCAATGATACCAAACATTAACCCCTAGCTCTCACGGATCGGGAGATAGGAGGTTCCAATGAATCCCTATCTCCACCATTGGTGGCAGCTAGGGGTTAACTCCAGAACTGATGTCATCGCGCTATGCACGATGACGCCAGTCGTCAGGGGGAGTTCCCGGAAGCTTGGCCGAGATCCAAGATGTTGGCCAGCTCTGGGAGAGGATCACGATCCAGCGCTTTTCTGCGCCGAATCATGATCTGGCCCCCAAGGGGTTAAAGCCAGGCACCATTTGGAAGGGCAGGCTGTGCCCTTCCAAACGGCCCCTGGCGAGCGGGAGGGAGAGAGGTCCGAAGGACCTCGCCCCCTCCCTTGCAGGCACCTCCTCCGCACTCGCGGGGGGGCCTGAAATAGATCTTATTGCGCCAGTGCAATGAAATCTATCGTTTCCACCCCCGGGGTCCCGGGCTGACATCCAAGATGTCAGCCCGCACCGGGGGGCGCAGCAATCGGCCGGAGTCCCGGCCGATTGCTGCCTCCTGCGCAAGGACACGCTCAGCACATCCTTAGCACAGCAGGAGCACTTGGCAGGACGCGCGGAGCGTGTCCTTAGCAGCCAAGTGGTTAAAAGAAGGGGCAGAATCTGTTGTCTTAATTGAGTTTTTCCACCGGCATTGTTTGTTTTATATGTAAAAGCATATTTTGCCTCTGCCGGAAAACAGAGAAAAAAATAAGATATGCATTTAATTTTTTACAGTTGTTTATTTTTACAATGATACCTCATATTTCCATCTAGCCCTTAGGACGCCAGACATACAGGGGTCTAAATGATTGTAAATTGTAAAATACATTTCTACTATTTTTTTTTCTTGTTTTACAGATCAAGGCGCCCCCTTATGGCACATGCCTACTCTGCCTGTTTATAAATCTGGCCCTGCTCGTCCTCTTACTACCTATAAACGTCTCATACCTGCAACTTATGAACTCCTCATACCCATAACCAATCATCTCCTCATACACGCAACCTGTCATCACTTCATACACGCAGCCTGTCATCTCCTCATACACGCAACCTGTCATCACTTCATACACGCAGCCTGTCATCTCTTCATACACGCAGCCTGTCATCTCTTCATACACACAGCCTGTCATCTCTTCATACACGCAGCCTGTCATCTCTTCATACACGCAACCTGTCATCTCCTCATAGCCGTGATATATCATTGCCTTGTGCTCGCAACTTATTATCACCTCTTACCCACACCCGATCATCTCCTCATATCCAAAACCCATCATCTCCTCGAACCCGCAACCCATCATCTCCTCATACCTGTACTTCCCACTCTGAGCTTCAGGACTATTCCCAAGTTGCCCTTTTTTTATGCAACTCTCTTCATAGTAACATCTCTCGCTGTGGTTCCAGCCTTTCCAGACGTCTCTACTGTGACAGAACACGGTGTCACTGTGCGACTTGGCGGGGGCTTTGCGCTAGCCTCCTGCCCAGAGACTATGGCCCGTGAAAGAGACTATTGGGGGAACTGGTGGACCTTTTAAATATATTTGGTTTTCACTATTTTATATATCTGCCAGTTAACTAAAGATTTCTGATGTCTGTGTGTTATTCCCTTGTGTATTTATTGTATAGTCTCTTGTTGTGTATTTTGCGTACATTCCCTCAATTATCTAACCCTTCCCTGTATAGTGTAGATCTCTGTATTAGTACCTGCTCTCGCTATTGTGTAAGTTCTCTCTGTAAGAAATTCCTTTTGTTATACCCAGCTTTCTCCTTCCCCCATTCTCCATTGTTTGAAGGTCCTGTGTAGTTATCTGATCTGCTTGATTGTATGCAAATGAGGTTGGTGGTTGATTGTATCTCTGTGCCTGCAGAAATAAACAGTCAGTTCTATTCTGAACAAGCTTGAAGTCACGATTCATGATTTGGGGTGCCAGGAATCTTCTGCCCGCTGTGCCAAGGAAAGGCTCCAGGTTTACAGCTTCGGCTTATTTCTGGGGGTGCTAGCCAGGTCCTCTACATGCACCGGGCCTTAAGCTGCGGCTAAGGTACTAGAGAAGGGTGTGAGAGTCACGAGGAGAGACTGGGTGTCCAGCGAGGAAGCAGCATTTGGCAGATGTGACCCTGTCCGGGCACAGAGATCTGTTACATCTACAACCCAGTACATTGTGAAAGACTACCAGCTTCTCCATAATACGTCCCATATTGTCCCTATGCTGACCTTTTCCCCATGTATAAATAGTAGAGACAGCGATGTGCTTCACCAAAAAGGTGCACTAGTGTTACCTGTGATTAATGCATAGGATGAGCATCAAACATTATCGTTTTGGGTGTGGAACCCTTCGTCAGTAAAGTGTCCATGGAAGGGTTCCATACCTGATGCTCAACCTATGCATTAAACACTTGTGCACCTTTTTGACAAAACCCAGCGCTGTTTTTATTCTCTCTTTGTGGTTTCTGCAGGTTTCCTTCGCCTATAGACCCAAGGTGCTGGTGGTGAGACATTGCAGCGTGTTTGGGGACAATCATTATCCTACAGTGATCCCCCACTCCACTCCTGTTCTGTATGCTAGAGACCTTCTCCCCAAACAGCCTCCATACACCCCACTATTTCCTGTACTCACTGCCCACCGCTAAGTGTCACCTTCTGCTCTTGTAATCTCGCTCCAGCTGGATTCTACTTCCTTTCGTTCTTCATGTGTCAAACTGGTTTCGTTAATCCAGGTTAGTTTTTGTATCGCCCCACAGTACAGCACCTTGGAATATGTTGGTGAGATAGATAGATATATATATATATATACGGTGCTTTTTTTCTGGAAAAATAGGTGGGGGAACTCTCTCACGTCCGGGGAAAACTGATTATTACGACTATTTTCATGTCCTGAAACAATAGTTGTAGGTCACTTAACGAAAGACACTATAAAAGGGGACCATATTTTTTAATACGGTGTTCCTTTAAATGAACTACAACTATTGTTGTAACCCTATGGGGGTTATCCACTAAGTGCCTCTGTTGTAAGAAAAATCTGTATTGCAGGGCAGTTAGCGGTTTTGTTTTTTTTTTTGCAACGAGGGCACTGAGTGGATAATCCCTTAGCATTTGTGAGCACCACAGCAATGAAACTCACAGTTTTGCGGAGTATGTATGAACTCCACAGCAATAAAATTCACAGTAATGCGCAGTGTGTATGAGCTCCACAGCAATGACACTCACAGTAATGCGCAGTGTGTATGAGCTCCACAGCAATGACACTCACAGTAATGCACAGTGTGTATGAGCTCAACAGCAATGACACTCACAGTAATGCGCAGTGTGTATGAGCTCCAAAGCAATGACACTCACTACCGCCTTACAGTGCCAGCTCCTCTGATCACACCACTTGCCTGACAATCCACAGCCTGGCAGATGTGTGTAAACATGCTGCACCCCCCCTCCCCATGCTGTTCAAAGTTTCAGCGGCTGCAGAGAGAGGGGGGAGCAGCCCTCTCTTGTCACTTACTGGGGGAGGGGGGTTATCAGTCCCTCCCTATATACACTCCTGACAATCGGAAGCATTCAGGAGCAACATGAGCTGCCGAGCGCTTCCGATTCTCTGCCTGCCACTGCAGGAGGAGGGAGGAGCATCATGCTCTCTCCTGTTAGTTCTGGCTCGTGGGGAGGTTTCGGTACTGAGTGGTGAGGTGCCGGTACTGAGTACTCCCGGGTACCCCCTAAAAAAAGCCATATATATATATTGTATATAAAGTGCAACTTTTTTGGTAGGAAATCCGACATTCACGTGAAGAGACCATATGGCGGATCTATCGCAGCTCTGCATGGGTTGTTCATTCATTATTTCAGATTTTAATCTAAAACAGGGTAAATAGAAAACAAAACACACTGAAAGTAATAATTTTCATTATTTCCTCCTCGCTTCATCGTTATAAAAAGTCAGTTTTTTTCAGCTTTAACGAGTGAATTGATAGCCTTCAGGATTTTCCTCACTTTTTTATACTTTTGTTCTCAATGCACGTCTCCCTCTCGTTGTTTCGTGAAATACATGGTTTCCAACGTGAGTTATTATGGAATTTTGGGATATCGACCCCCCCTCTCCTTTAATAAAAACAAAATATTTGAGCGCACAATGGAAACACTTGGCAGCGCAATTCCACGTAAAGCCCCCAGCGCTGCTCGCATCGTAAAGCCGCAAATAAGATTTGTAATCGTTTGCACAACGCTGTGCTATTACTAAGAAAATAAATATTGTAATAAAGGCATCTGCAACCAATTCTTCGGGATCTGCCGCGCAGGAAAACTCAATTTATTTATTTAATCTTGGTTTTGGGCGACGCGCCAGACTGCGATGCTTACATTGGCAAAATCGACCATTTAAAGGAATACTTTACAGTTATAAAGTGGTCAGGATGTGTAGAGTCTTGCCCCTCCCCCTCAACACCCCAATCTGGAGAAAACACCTGGTGAAGTGGAGGAGTTTCCTCCACCCCACCCAGCATCACCAGCAGCCATGATTTTGGAATTTATCGGCTGCCGCTCACCAGAAAGGTCACTATTGCCGCCATCATGCAGAGAGCATTGTGACAGATCTCCATACCACAACAGGGTCACATCCGCCAATGTCGCTTCCTTGCAAAACCCCCCCCCTCCGTGTTCTACCCAGGCAGACTCCCATGCCTTCCCCCAGTCCTCAAACGTAGCTTAAGGACCGGGACACATAGAGCCTGCTAGTACCCCCAGAAATAAGATGAGGCTGTAGATCTGAGGTCTTTCAGGGTAGAAATGGAACGGACTTTTAATCAGGGACACAGACATTTATGTGGTCAAACAGGGGTCATTTGCATATACAAAACCCCCTTAGAAACCGCTGTGGGGCCTAATTACACTGAAACATTTTGCACAAACATTGACTTCTTGGAATGTGAACTAATTCAATTAGGTCAGATTAGACAGTTACAGTAAACATTACTTAGTGAAATCAAACCTTACGTAACATTTCTAAAAGGGTCAAGACAATGGGGATTATGATAACAGATCACAGACAGCCAATTTACAAAAGATTCAAATAGAAACAGATAAGCACATTCCTGAGATAAAGGGTACACTGTGATGTTAATACGTTCACCAGATAACAGGTACACAAGGGCCGGACAAAAATATTCTTGCATAATCACAGATCACACAAACATTCTGCACATGAGGGCAATGAAACTAATAAAGAACCTCAAGCCTGCACCCCAAACCCATCTCCATGCTCACGCACCCAAAGTCTAAAGTGACGCACGTCACAAGCATGTCTACACTACGTCGCCATCTCAATTGCTGTAGAGAGCGTTCTCAGCAATGTAGTCAATGGATCGGGTTCATCAGGTCTATGTGGATGCACGTGTAGCTCCGATCCACTGTTTTGCTCAAGCGCTATGGACCTTGCGTACATAAAATGCACATGTCACATAGCACTGCGCAATTTGCGTTTCCTATGCTATGCAAGTTGGGTTCTAGTTCCGGAGTCCCTGAGCCAAAGAGGAGGAGCTACATGCAGCGATGGAGGAAAAGGGGGTAAAATCACCCGGAAAGGAAAAAAAAATGCCCAATTATTTAATGGCAAAAAAGGGGAACTCTACTTTTTAATAGAGTCTTCCTTCAAAGGTTCAGTGCCAAGTTTCTGTTCACTCTTCACAGGGAACCAATCACAATGCATCTTCCAAAATCTTGTTTGATGAAACGAAAATAGAATCCCTAAAACTGATGGAAGCTACAACTTAATATCAGTGCAATCTCTGATTCCCAGGCTCGCTCCGATAGAAGGATCCACTAAGAGATGGACATGGGGCCACCGGCAGTAACTCACCCTACGTCCCGGGAGCCGTACCTTTGGTATTTCGACATCTCCAACGATCTCTTTAGCAGACGGCCTGATACTTTCATTTTTTATGATGGTTCTGGCACATTCCAGCTCCGTCTCAATATAACAAAATGTTTCACAGGGAGAGAAAAAAAAAAAAAGGCCACAAAACCTGATTCCCGAATCCGGCCAAGTATTTAGTTATTTTTTTTATATATATTTTTATTTAAAGTCGGTTTTATTGTGATCTTGCTCCATCTTTTTCTGTTTTATGGAGAGAAACACATGTGAATCTGATTAAAGCCTCCCATCGTCAAACAAGCCAGAGCGGCGTAAGCCTGGTGGGAAACGCGCGTAACTGACATCTTGGCTGTAAAAATCGCCATATTGTATTGTCATCAGATGCCGCGATGTTGGGGTCCGTGCCTAGGAATGCCTCATTTTAAGGGAATCGGATCCCCCCTCCCCACCTCCTTCACGTCAGTAAACCATTTCAGAATTCCAGCCCTCACGCTCTTTCCCAAACACTTTATATTGGGTTGATTTGCCGTTCACACTTAGAGGATACATTACAATGGGAATTGTGTTGACTTCAGATTCGAGAACTTTGGAATTAAGGGTAAATAACACAAAAAAAACTGACAAAAAAAACTTTACAATTATGGTGACCGAAAATACTGGTGACCGACTCTAAAAAGAACAAGCTACTCCATTGAATGACAAACGTTGGCACCCCAAGTGGTCCTGAACCACACGTCCCATTCTTAAGAGTGAGTAAGAATCATGAGCCACGCAGTTCTGAAATATCTGGGGTGCCAAACATGTCATGAACCCATCAGTGCTCCAAGATTCCTTCAACATTCCCAGTCCACAATCAGAATAGACCAGAATTTGAGATCCTTGGCATCCCAGATGTTTCTGATCTACATGTCCCATTTTAAGAGTGACTAAGCATCATAGACCATGCAGTTCGAAACATCTGGGTTGCCAAGGTTTGCCATCACTGGTCTAGCCGGGTTGTTGAGTTACTTCGAAAGGAAGTTGTGCTCTGGTGGAGCTTGATTTGAGAGCCATCAAAAATGCAATGATCAACTGACCGTGCTATAGGATGCCCATTACACCCAACCCTTTCTTGCCATAGAGAGTAAGACCTAGTTATTGTTTTTCCATCGATATAGTTTAAATTGTTTTCCTTCGGTTCAATACCCAGTTGTGTCTTTCATATTCTGAGTGTTCTGCCCCAGCCGCAGATGGACTCGAGTGCACACTAGGGACCAACCTGGTTAAATGTTTCCAAGCTCCGCTCCTGGTATTCCCACTGACCTGCGCAACATGCAGGTTCCCGAGAATCCTGCCTGGGTAGTCTGACTTAGGGATGAGCCGAACACCACTGTGTTCGGTTCGCATTCGAATTCGAACAATTTCAAAAGTTCGAGTTCGAACTCGAACTGAACTCAATGCAAGTCAATGGGACTCAAAAGTTCGGTTTTTAGAGTGCCCTCCAAGAGGGCATATATGCAAGATGTTTGCCATAAAAGGTGTATGGGGGTCCGGGTAGTGCCCTGGGGGACAGGAAACAAGGACAAAAAGTTTTAAAAAAAGATGTTTTTAAAGGAACAGTGAGGTTCCCATGAAATAAGGGTCAAAAATAAAAATGAAAAATTCCTTCAAATATCGTGCCTAGGAGGTCCCCATAACCTGCCCGTGAAGTGGCGGATTTCTAGGATGTATAGAAATATCGCCATCAGAGACCCACAGACGACACCTAGCCACCCTTAAGAGGTTAAAATGCACAGGGACTGGCTACTATCCTGTTAGATGAGGGAATGTGTTAGGCCCCGTTCACACTGTGCGATTTATCGTGCAGATTTTGCCACGAAGTCACAGCAAAATCCGCGCAGATTTTGCCACGACGTCGCAGCAAAATCCGCGCAACGTCGCACTGTGTAGCTTCTCCAATGCATTTCAATGGAGCTGTTCACATCTTGCCGCGCGACGTCACATGTCGCGCGTCGCGGTAGCATGTCGCTGGTACATGACACTTTTTTTGAGATTTGTTATCTGTGATTTTGCGATTTGCATTGGTGGTGCTTTGCACAAATCGCACAAAACCGCGACGTCGCGAGACATCGTGCGACATTATCGCACTATGTGGCGAATTTGAAAATCGCGAGGAAAATCGCGCGACTTTCAAATCGCACAGTGTGAACGGGGCTTTATATGTATAAAGCAAGGTATATATGACAATGGATAGTCAGAGACTCTAGGGACTCAGCTTGTATGCTTTATGATAGACATTTCTAACACAATAATAGTTGTATGCTCACATAGGCCCTTCGGGAGAGATACATGACATACAAATACTGGAATATTACGTTTAAATCTAAGGAGTGTGATAAAGATTTTATTAAGCCCTTGATGATAAATGACGTAACATCTACATCATTAATGATTGGCTTTACAGAGCCCTGGTCCTTAAGGGGTTAAACAGCATATCAGAGAGGATCATATAGTAGAAATGAACACTTCTTAGAATTCAAAACAAACAGTGTTTGTTCATACATGTGCAGCAGCCACAACCAGTCTGCAAGCAATGTATCAAACTCTAATTGCTAATTAGAAGCACATGTTATTTCCAAACACTAATTAAACACCGTTTACGCCGTTTGAGATCACAGGTCATTTAGAGGTGAGAATCTTTGCACCTATAGTAGACGACATTAGGTAGTTTTTTAATTCAATATCTAATAAACCGTTGCTTATAATATTCTGCGGTAAAGAGTCTCTTTATTTCTAGATTTTTTTGTATTTTTTAAAGCATTTTTTATACTTTTTTCAAAAAAAAAAATTTCTAACACGCCAAAAAGTTCGAAGTTCCCGAACGTTCGAACTGCCAATGTTCGAGTCGAACTCCGAACTGATCGAACCGAACAGCTCATCCCTAGTCTGAATGCTCCTAGGAGACTCAGGTGTACCCCATCCCACCTGTTGAGGTCTCTTCAATAGGGAGTCACTCCCTCTGCTCAGTGCTTCTGCATTGTTGCGCAGTTCTCTGTGTACCTGCAAGGAAGCCAGAAGCCTGCTCTGTCTCTCTGTTGATCTTAGAATACCAGACCCTTGGCTTTGTTTTCTGACCACTGTTAACCATCTGCCTCCCCTCAACCTTTTGCTTGTCCTGGACTTAGCTGATTGGAATGCCCCTTTTGGAGACCCTTGTCTTGTTTCTGTATTGAAGTTCCTCTGCCTCCAGAGTTTCCCGCTGTTCCTGCAGCATCCACCATACTTCAACCAGCATCCAGCCCTCTGTCTTGCCCTTACTATCCAACCCTCTGTCCTACGTACCGTAAGTCTCATTGTGTCCTCCGTCCTGTGTCCAGCCCTATTCCTGTGCTACCCAGCTCTCCTCCGTATCCAGCCTCTATCCCTTGTGTTTGTTTGTGCTTGTACCACGGTGTATCAATAAACCCGTGTTGCCCTGGAACCTGTCTGGTCTTCTGTGTATGACCGCATACTGGACTCAGACCTGCTCGCCCGCAAACTGAAACAGACACTGATTTGGTTTTTCCATTCACACCAGTTCTTATTGAGTGATCGATGTAAGCTCCACGTTCCAATGTTCTGGGAATGCTGTAGGACCCTTGGTAGCACACCTGGCTTTAAGAAATGGTATTCCACCTCTCTATTATCTTCTGATTGGGAATCAATGTAAATTATCAGGATAACCCCCCCCCCCAACCCAACCCAACCCAAGACTTCAAAATAGTTTGGCCAAGGGGTCAATAAAGAGAAATGTTGTAGATCAGGGATCCAGTCCACCAGATGGGACTAAGTTACAAATTCCATGATCCTCTGGCCATCAACATTTGGGGGTAGGAGATCTCAGATGTAGATAGAGAGGAATCTGCGTTACAGGCGCCGGACATGATTTACGGCAGTGACCAGGTGACACGGATTTATGGAGCTGATGTTTCAGGGGCTCTTGGGTGATAGTTACTGCTGAATGATGAGCCCTGGATTGTGGTTTAATCATTTAAATTGGGATTTATATCCGTTCCTGGAACAGATCTGAAGCACTTATTCATTTCAGCGAGTCGTGCGCCAGATATTATTTAAACGAGGAATTCAGCTCCGTGAGAAAACAATGATTCCTTATTGTTCTTGGAGACAGGCTCTCCTGGATGAGACAATTAACCCCACCGAGAGGAAGATGGATGTGTAGAGGTGATTACAGAGAACCACAGGATTATCGCAGGCTCTGGCTTGACTCCTGGATCCTGCCAGAGCGAAACCCAACTGTTCATCGCTGGGACACACATCTTGGATTCCAACCACAGGAATGACAAGCGTTACTCGTCTACTATGTCCCACCTTGAGATGGCCACCATCGCATTTAATGGACAAGCAAAATGGAAAAATCTGATTATTTTGGTCGCTAGGTGAACCACATTGTGCGGTCACTGGTTTGGAGAGCAGTAATGAGAAGGAAGAATAACATCCGACAGGTAGAGACGCTGATTGACGACACACGTCATGTCCCACAGAGACCAAGATCTGCTCCTCTGGATCTGCAGGAAAGTACTGACATTATCAATTTATATCTCACTGCTAGTCGTCACATCACGGCATCCCGCGGCATCGCTACAATACAGAACCCGGCCTGCACAGAGCCCCGCGCACTGTATGCTGAAACACACCCATGAAGTTTGGTCTACAAAGCTTACTGATGTGTGAGGGAAGAAGCAGCAATGTTGTATCCACCGTCAGAGATTCCGTGAGACGTAACGGAGTCACGGCAGAGACATTAGTTTCTGGGGGGGCTGTTCCCAGGTCCTGTATCGAAGTGGAAGATGGTAAATTACGGACAGATGTTAGAGAAAGTATAACTCTGTCCCAGGGAGTGCAGGAATTCATATTCAGTCTTCTTTCTCGAGAAGACCCCCCCCCCCTTATAGGCGGCCAAGGAGTGACTCCATCACATCCTGCACAATACAAACCTGGCAAACACCAGCTATACCTTACCAGGAGTAATGGCCTGTACGGGAGAGAGACGTGTAATCTCCAGCCGACCAGGCGTTTCAGAGTTTACGTCACAGACCCTGCAGCACCAAATCACCAACTGCAGATTTGTCCTCACACTCTGGTCTTTTCCCCTAAAAATATTCACCCATGTCCACTGGACTTGTCTTGAGTCCTTCTTCTTACAGAGACCCTGATATCTCCACTGATATCAGGATCTGCACTGACCTCGGAATGGACCCTGACCTCACCTCCGTGCTGACCTCAGAATTGACCCGGACCTGGAAATCTACTGACAAAACATCCGGACTGTCCTTGGAATTGACCCTGACCTTCCATCTGCACTGACCTCGTAATTCCATATGTTTGCACTGACCTCAGCTTACTTACATCTACAGTAACTTTATGCCTAGGCCGACCTGGAGTCTTACACTTACCTAAAAGACTACACTGACCTCTGAACTTACCTGAATGTATGTGGGTGTATATTGGGTGGTGTACCTGCGTACAGTTAGGTATTTTGTTATAGTGGGTGGTGTACCTGCGCACCGTTAGGTATGTTGTTATATTGGGTGGTGTACCTGCGCACCGTTAGGTATGTTGTTATATTGGGTGGTGTACCTGCGTACAGTTAGGTATGTTGTTATAGTGGGTGGTGTACCCGTGTACCATTAGGTATGTTGTTATAGTGGGTGGTGTACCTGCGCACCATTAGGTATGTTGTTATAGTGGGTGGTGTACCTGCGTACAGTTAGGTATTTTGTTATAGTGGGTGGTGTACCTGCGCACCGTTAGGTATGTTGTTATATGGGTGGTGTACCTGCGCACCGTTAGGTATGTTGTTATATGGGTGGTGTACCTGCGTACAGTTAGGTATGTTGTTATAGTGGTGGTGTACCTGCGTACAGTTAGGTATGTTGTTATAGTGGGTGGTGTACCTGCGCACCGTTCGGTATGTTGTTATAGTGGGTGGTGTACCTGCGCACCGTTAGGTATGTTGTTATATTGGGTGGTGTACCTGCGCACCGTTAGGTATGTTGTTATATTGGGTGGTGTACCTGCGTACAGTTAGGTATGTTGTTATAGTGGGTGGTGTACCCGTGTACCATTAGGTATGTTGTTATAGTGGGTGGTGTACCTGCGCACCGTTAGGTATGTTGTTATAGTGGGTGGTGTACCTGCGTACAGTTAGGTATTTTGTTATAGTGGGTGGTGTACCTGCGCACCGTTAGGTATGTTGTTATAGTGGGTGGTGTACCTGCGCACCGTTAGGTATGTTGTTATAGTGGGTGGTGTACCTGCGTACAGTTAGGTATGTTGTTATAGTGGGTGGTGTACCTGCGCACCGTTAGGTATGTTGTTATAGTGGGTGGTGTACCTGCGCACCGTTAGGTATGTTGTTATAGTGGGTGGTGTACCTGCGCACCGTTAGGTATGTTGTTATAGTGGGTGGTGTACCTGCGCACCGTTAGGTATGTTGTTATAGTGGGTGGTGTACCTGCGTACAGTTAGGTATTTTGTTATAGTGGGTGTTGTACCTGCGCACCGTTAGGTATGTTGTTATATTGGGTGGTGTACCTGCGCACCGTTAGGTATGTTGTTATATTGGGTGGTGTACCTGCGTACAGTTAGGTATGTTGTTATAGTGGGTGGTGTACCTGCGTACAGTTAGGTATGTTGTTATAGTGGGTGGTGTACCTGCGCACCGTTCGGTATGTTGTTATAGTGGGTGGTGGTGTACCTGCGCACCGTTAGGTATGTTGTTATATTGGGTGGTGTACCTGCGCACCGTTAGGTATGTTGTTATATTGGGTGGTGTACCTGCGTACAGTTAGGTATGTTGTTATAGTGGGTGGTGTACCCGTGTACCATTAGGTATGTTGTTATAGTGGGTGGTGTACCTGCGCACCGTTAGGTATGTTGTTATAGTGGGTGGTGTACCTGCGTACAGTTAGGTATTTTGTTATAGTGGGTGGTGTACCTGCGCACCGTTCGGTATGTTGTTATAGTGGGTGGTGTACCTGCGCACCGTTAGGTATGTTGTTATAGTGGGTGGTGTACCTGCGTACAGTTAGGTATGTTGTTATAGTGGGTGGTGTACCTGCGCACCGTTAGGTATGTTGTTATAGTGGGTGGTGTACCTGCGCACGTTAGGTATGTTGTTATAGTGGGTGGTGTACCTGCGCACCGTTAGGTATGTTGTTATAGTGGGTGGTGTGTACCTGCGCACCGTTAGGTATGTTGTTATAGTGGGTGGTGTACCTGCGCACCGTTAGGTATGTTGTTATAGTGGGTGGTGTACCTGCGCACCGTTAGGTATGTTGTTATAGTGGGTGGTGTACCTGCGCACCGTTAGGTATGTTGTTATAGTGGGTGTTGTACCTGCGCACCGTTAGGTACATATATGTAGTTCTATGCAATGTATTTGACCTATGAGTGTGCCAGAGGGAAAGCAAGGTGATCAGCTGATGACAGAAAGGCTCCTGGGCCAGTCAGGTACAGTAAATGGGAGTCCATTGGACCATCTCCCCGGCCATGCGGGCCTCCGGTATTCATGAAGGAAGGCACAGGTGGAGCAGCCAGGAGTGGAATCGGCGTGATCCCTCCTTAATATCCCGGAGTTACGGAAGCCATAATCAGCGTGTGAGGAGTCGCCTCCCGCTGGGGATCTGGCCCCTCGCTGCGGAGGAATGAATCCACGCTCTGATTATCTCGTTATCCCGCTGCATATTGCATCGCACTTTGATTGCTCGCCGTAACCTGAGCGTGCTCCAAACCTGAGGCTGCCGGCTGCTGCGTCTTAACCCCATCACAATGACATCTCCTGAGCGTGCACCAAACCTGAGGCTGCCGCGTCTTTACCCCATCACAATGACATCTCCTGAGCGTGCACCAAACCTGAGGCTGCTGCGTCTTAACCCCATCACAATGACATCTCCTGAGCGTGCTCCAAACCTGAGGCTGCGTCTTTACCCCATCACAATGACATCTCCTGAGCGTGCACCAAACCTGAGGCTGCTGCGTCTTTACCCCATCACAATGACATCTCCTGAGCGTGCACCAAACCTGAGGCTGCTGCGTCTTAACCCCATCACAATGACATCTCCTGAGCGTGCTCCAAACCTGAGGCTGCTGCGTCTTAACCCCATCACAATGACATCTCCTGAGCGTGCTCCAAACCTGAGGCTGCGTATTTACCCCATCACAATGACATCTCCTGAGTGTGCTCCAAACCTGAGGCTGCCGCGTCTTTACCCCATCACAATGACATCTCCTGAGCGTGCACCAAACCTGAGGCTGCCGCGTCTTTACCCCATCACAATGACATCTCCTGAGCGTGCACCAAACCTGAGGCTGCTGCGTCTTAACCCCATCACAATGACATCTCCTGAGCGTGCTCCAAACCTGAGGCTGCGTCTTTACCCCATCACAATGACATCTCCTGAGTGTGCTCCAAACCTGAGGCTGCCGCGTCTTTACCCCATCACAATGACATCTCCTGAGCGTGCACCAAACCTGAGGCTGCGTCTTTACCCCATCACAATGACATCTCCTGAGTGTGCTCCAAACCTGAGGCTGCCGCGTCTTTACCCCATCACAATGACATCTCCTGAGCGTGCACCAAACCTGAGGCTGCCGCGTCTTTACCCCATCACAATGACATCTCCTGAGCGTGCACCAAACCTGAGGCTGCTGCGTCTTAACCCCATCACAATGACATCTCCTGAGCGTGCACCAAACCTGAGGCTGCTGCGTCTTAACCCCATCACAATGACATCTCCTGAGCGTGCTCCAAACCTGAGGCTGCGTATTTACCCCATCACAATGACATCTCCTGAGTGTGCTCCAAACCTGAGGCTGCCGCGTCTTTACCCCATCACAATGACATCTCCTGAGCGTGCACCAAACCTGAGGCTGCCGGCCGCGTCTTTACCCCATCACAATGACATCTCCTGAACGTGCACCAAACCTGAGGCTGCTGCGTCTTAACCCCATCACAATGACATCTCCTAAGCGTGCACCAAACCTGAGGCTGCCGGCTGCTGCGTCTTTACCCCATCACAATGACATCTTGGGTTCACCCGGACACACGGGGCTGTAACGCACGAGGGCTATATTCACTTCTGTGTCACTTGTGTCCCCATATCCCTGCGTGTTGGAGTGCCACATGACATCACAGCGTTCATTCCCAGCACGAAACCGAATAAGAACAATCATTGCTGCTTTCCCGGGAGTAACGAGTATCATATTGAGCGTGCACTAAAGTCAATAAAGAGGCACAAACATTTACGCGACGGAAGCGTTGTCGTCCTTCAGCCATGTTTACGCAATCGTGTTGTTGTCCTTCAGTCATGTTAACACATCGGTCGTGTTGCACTTCTTCAGCCATGTGTAGGTGTCGCCCATATTGAATTCCTTCAGCCATGTTTACGTGTTGTGTTCCTTCAGCCTCAGCCATGTTTTCATGTCAGCCATGGTAATGTATTGGCCATGATATATTCCTTTAACTACGTTTTTGTGTCAGACATGTTGTATTTCTTCGGCCATGTTTACGTGACGGCCATGTTCAAATGGGCAGCCATACTGGTTCTATCCAGCCACTGTAACATTCTGTGTTAGTACTGGGATTAGGGGCGATAGACATTGGATTGAGGGAGTTGATAATGATTAATGTATGACTATAACAATCACTTGTCAGGTCCATCACGGGGATGAGATTTAGTGAGGTGAAAAGAACAACACATTTGGAAATCGAGAAAGTGTGGGAATGAGGAACAAAGTAGAAGGACCACAACAGCATCATGAAGGCTGGATGGCATGGAGGCCATCCTTTACTAAACTGGATGGAGATCTCTCATCAATGGAGGCAGAGGAGAACGAAACGAGCTAAGCAGGATGCAGGGAGCCGAGACTGAATGGTGCTGCAGCTGCTGTATCTAACCGAGGTCAGCCTCAGAGCAACCACTATTCAATTTAACAATGTGCTATACATATATATATATATATATATATATAAAGAAAAATGTGGGGTTGATGACTCGCTCTCTATCCAGCCATCTATGGTGCCGTTCTGCAGAAAGTCTACATTAGACAAGGTAATTGTCCATTCCACGGTTCCCACGTAACCCCCACATCATCATTATCCATTCCCTGGATCCATTGCAGTCTCTGAGCCAGGAAGGTTCTGCAGGCTGGCTGCTGGCTTTACAGCTGAATCAGTCCGCATTTATCGGGTTTGGCTCTTTCGATCCAATCAATCACGTGGAAGCTTTCCCTCTGCCATCAATCAGACTCATCGATGAGTGCCCTGTCAGCCTTTAAACCAAGTGTTACAGAGCTAAAGCCATGTTTTACATCCAGAGCTTGTTAACCTGCCGGCAGCACGACGGCCAAACAAGCCAACTCCAAGCCATGCCTTCTGTGCGGAAATATCCAGATGCGGCTTGTGACAGGAATCACCATGCGGCCTGTGACAGGAATCACCATGCGGCCTGTGTCATGAATCACGATGCGGCCTGTGTCATGAATCACGATGCGGCCTGTGTCATGAATCACGATGCGGCCTGTGTCATGAATCACGATGCGGCCTGTGTCATGAATCCTGATGCGGCCTGTGTCATGAATCACGATGCGGCCTGTGTCATGAATCACGATACGGCCTGTGTCATGAATCCCGATGCGGCCTGTGTCAGGAAACACGATGCGGCCTGTGTCATGAATCCCGATGCGGCCTGTGCCATGAATCACGATGCGGCCTGTGACAGGAAACACGATGCGGCCTGTGTCATGAATCACGATGCGGCCTGTAACATGAAACACGATGCGGCCTGTGTCATGAATCACGATGCGGCCTGTGTCAGGAAACACGATGCGGCCTGTGTCATGAATCACGATGCGGCCTGTAACATGAAACACGATGCGGCCTGTGTCATGAATCACGATGCGGCCTGTGTCATGAATCACGATGCGGCCTGTGACATGAATCACCATGCGGCCTGTGTCATGAATCACCATGCGGCCTGTGTCATGAATCACGATGCGGCCTGTGTCATGAATCACGATGCGGCCTGTGTCATGAATCCCGATGCGGCCTGTGTCATGAATCCCGATGCGGCCTGTGTCATGAATCACGATGCGGCCTGTAACATGAAACACGATGCGGCCTGTGTCATGAATCCCGATGCGGCCTGTGTCATGAATCACGATGCGGCCTGTGTCATGAATCACGATGCGGCCTGTGTCATGAATCACGATACGGCCTGTGTCATGAATCCCGATGCGGCCTGTGTCAGGAAACACGATGCGGCCTGTGTCATGAATCACGATGCGGCCTGTAACATGAAACACGATGCGGCCTGTGTCATGAATCACGATGCGGCCTGTGTCATGAATCACGATGCGGCCTGTGTCATGAATCACGATGCGGCCTGTGTCATGAATCACGATGCGGCCTGTGACATGAATCACGATGCGGCCTGTGTCATGAATCACCATGCGGCCTGTGTCATGAATCCCGATGCGGCCTGTGTCATGAATCACGATGCGGCCTGTGTCATGAATCACGATGCGGCCTGTGTCATGAATCACGATACGGCCTGTGTCATGAATCCCGATGCGGCCTGTGTCAGGAAACACGATGCGGCCTGTGTCATGAATCACGATGCGGCCTGTAACATGAAACACGATGCGGCCTGTGTCATGAATCACGATGCGGCCTGTGTCATGAATCACGATGCGGCCTGTGTCATGAATCACGATGCGGCCTGTGTCATGAATCACGATGCGGCCTGTGACATGAATCACGATGCGGCCTGTGTCATGAATCACCATGCGGCCTGTGTCATGAATCACGATGCGGCCTGTGTCATGAATCCCGATGCGGCCTGTGTCATGAATCCTGATGCGGCCTGTGTCATGAATCACGATGCGGCCTGTGTCATGAATCACGATACGGCCTGTGTCATGAATCCTGATGCGGCCTGTGTCATGAATCACGATGCGGCCTGTGTCATGAATCACGATACGGCCTGTGTCATGAATCCCGATGCGGCCTGTGTCATGAATCACGATGCGGCCTGTGTCATGAATCCTGATGCGGCCTGTGTCATGAATCACGATGCGGCCTGTGTCATGAATCACGATGCGGCCTGTGTCATGAATCACCGATGCGGCCTGTGTCATGAATCACGATGCGGCCTGTGTCATGAATCACGATGCGGCCTGTGACATGAATCACATGCGGCCTGTGTCATGAATCACGATGCGGCCTGTGTCATGAATCCCGATGCGGCCTGTGTCATGAATCCCGATGCGGCCTGTGTCATGAATCCCGATGCGGCCTGTGTCATGAATCACGATGCGGCCTGTGACATGAATCACGATGCGGCCTGTGTCATGAATCACGATGCGGCCTGTGTCATGAATCACGATGCGGCCTGTGTCATGAATCACGATGCGGCCTGTGTCAGGAATCACGATGCGGCCTGTGACATGAATCACGATGCGGCCTGTGTCATGAATCACGATGCGGCCTGTGTCATGAATCACGATGCGGCCTGTGTCATGAATCACGATGCGGCCTGTGTCAGGAAACACGATGCGGCCTGTGTCATGAATCACGATGCGGCCTGTGTCATGAATCACGATGCGGCCTGTGTCATGAATCACGATGCGGCCTGTGTCATGAATCACCATGCAGCCGGTGTCATGAATCACGATGCGGCCTGTGTCATGAATCACGATGCGGCCTGTGTCATGAATCACGATGCGGCCTGTGTCATGAATCACCATGCGGCCTGTGACATGAATCACGATGCGGCCTGTGTCATGAATCACGATGCGGCCTGTGTCATGAATCACCATGCGGCCTGTGTCATGAATCACCATGCGGCCTGTGTCATGAATCCCGATGCGGCCTGTGACATGAATCACGATGCGGCCTGTGTCATGAATAACCATGCGGCCTGTGTCATGAATCACCATGCGGACTGTGTCATGAATCACCATGCGGCCTGTGTCATGAATCACCATGCGGCCTGTGTCATGAATCACCATGCGGCCTGTGTCAGGAATCACCATGCGGCCTGTGTCATGAATCACCATGCGGCCTGTGTCATGAATCCCGATGCGGCCTGTGTGATGAATCCCGATGCGGCCTGTGACATGAATCCCGATGCGGCCTGTGACATGAATCCCGATGCGGCCTGTGACATGAATCACCATGCGGCCTGTGACATGAATCACCATGCGGCCTGTGACATGAATCACCATGCGGCCTGTGACATGAATCACGATGCGGCCTGTGACATGAATCACGATGCGGCCTGTGACATGAATCACCATGCGGCCTGTGACATGAATCCCGATGCGGCCTGTGACATGAATCACCATGCGGCCTGTGACATGAATCACGATGCGGCCTGTGACATGAATCACCATGCGGCCTGTGACATGAATCACGATGCGGCCTGTGACATGAATCACCATGCGGCCTGTGACATGAATCACCATGCGGCCTGTGTCATGAATCACCATGCGGCCTGTGTCATGAATCACCATGCGGCCTGTGTCATGAATCACCATGCGGCCTGTGTCATGAATCACCATGCGGCCTGTGTCATGAATCACCATGCGGCCTGTGTCATGAATCACCATGCGGCCTGTGTCATGAATCACCATGCGGCCTGTGTCATGAATCACCATGCGGCCTGTGTCATGAATCACCATGCGGCCTGTGACATGAATCCCGATGCGGCCTGTGTCATGAATCACCATGCGGCCTGTGTCATGAATCACCATGCGGCCTGTGACATGAATCACGATGCGGCCTGTGACATGAATCACGATGCGGCCTGTGACATGAATCCCGATGCGGCCTGTGACATGAATCACGATGCGGCCTGTGACATGAATCACCATGCGGCCTGTGTCATGAATCACGATGCGGCCTGTGTCATGAATCACCATGCGGCCTGTGTCATGAATCACCATGCGGCCTGTGTCATGAATCACCATGCGGCCTGTGTCATGAATCACCATGCGGCCTGTGTCATGAATCACGATGCGGCCTGTGTCATGAATCACCATGCGGCCTGTGACATGAATCACCATGCGGCCTGTGTCATGAATCACCATGCGGCCTGTGTCATGAATCACCATGCGGCCTGTGTCAGGAATATAAGAATTATATTAAATGGAACGAAGCTGTAGCATTTGCTTTTCAGGTGAAGGTCACACAGGAACATATTTTCTCACCACTTTGCACCTGTGGGTTTTGCTGAATATCTCACACAACATGAGGCCTTTTCTTCCTCACCACCCATCAGAGCTTCTTCTGATTTTGAGGAGGTTAATGGTCCAGAGGTAATCTCACTGACCTGTGCCGGTTACGGTTTTATTCTTCATGAAACTAGTATCGTGCACACAGCCCGTCACAGATTATAACGTAACATAAAAGAGCGGGTGTTTAATGGGCCCAACTACTCCACAAAACCATGTAAGTACCAGACGTGCTGGTTGCTACCTGGGCCCCTATTCTGACCTTGTCCGGCTAAAGAAAATGCCTACGTGAGCCAATAACCATCACCGGCTCCCCGTTACTGACTCAGCAGCGGTGTTAGTGGCTCGACTTGGACTATTTGGGAGCAGTTTGCATAGGACTCCATGGAACCAAGCAGATTGGTGAATGAGATAGCACTTGCAGGGTCGTGATTTGGCCGTGGAGGTCTCCGGAGCCTCACAAACCTTGTGCTGTTGCCCGCTTTGCCCTCACAACCTTTACTCACTCTATGTATACAGGGTAATGCAGGTGCGGACCCCTTGCCTGAGGTGCCTAGATGGGTGTCAGCTGTACCTCCTGATGAGGCATCGCAAGGCCGAATTGATCATCGGGGGCAGCCGTTTCCCTCGTGAAGACAGGACCGCCTTGGCATTTCAGCTCTGGCCGCCCTTTCTGGGTGAAAGCATCTGATTTGCATATAGGTTCGGTCTTCTCTGCACTGGCGGCTTCGATCTAAAACCTTGGGGCCTGAGAGACCCTCTGTACGGCCGGACTCTTACGCTGATGCCCAATGTCAAACCTTGTGATGTTACCCGTTCCCACAAACTATGCTCACCGACTTAACGTCAAGTGTGACTTGAGAAAGACTCGTCATGAAGTCGAAATATCATCTGTGTTTGATGCAAGCTTAATAAACGTATCCTGAATCCAAGCTGGATGCTCGTATCATCTTCTATCTGGATTAGTATGCTGGGAGTTGGTCTCTCCTGATAGGAGTTGGTAGCCACATCTACGGGATATACTGTGGGATCTATTTGTGATTGAAATGCATTGAGTAATATTGAATCTCGCGTCTACAGGAGGCCTCGCCGGATCCCACCCGTCACCCAGTAAGACACTCTGAGTCAGTGACCTCACGGCCCCCGTTAGACACACTTTCGTAGGGCAGCTACACTCCAAACCCGGCTTTACCCAGATTCCCAAAATGCCAACATAAAAAGAAAACATGAGCAATGAGAGCTGCAAACACAACGGTAATACAGAGAAAAGTAAAAAGCGTGACAACGGCAAGAACGAATCCCTGGTAATATACGGCGCTATATAGCGCAGCCGCACGCATCACCTTCATTTATTGTGTAGCTTTATCAGAAGAATAAACAGAGAAACCGCTCGTACGGCCAGCGCCGCTCTCAGCAGCGACATGCCGACGCAAAGGGTTAATTACAGTTTATTGTAAACGGATTGGCACCAAATGATGCGATCAGAACCCATACAGGATCCTGTCACACATGTCACAGCACCTTCCCGAGTGACAGGACACTCCGGCAGGCGCTGATCCAGCACCAACAGCAGCATCTTCCTAAAACTGGGATAATACTGCCACCTTCTGGCCAGCAGGTGGAAACATCCCCCTTTGTCACAGTGCTGGAAATGCCAAACAAATGCTATGGCTTGGATTCCAGGACAGGTGTAAACGTAACCAGAGCTTTGACGAGCTTACCAAACCTAAGCAGAGCGCTGGCGAGCATAACAAACCTAACCAAAGCTCTGAGGAGCTCACCAAACCTAACCAGAGCTCTGACAAGCTTACCAAACCTATTCAGAGCTCTGACAAGCTTACCAAACCTAACCAGAGCTCTGACAAGCTTACCAAACCTAACCAGAGCTCTGACGAGCTCACCAAACCTAACCAGAGCTCTGACGAGCTCACCAAACCTAACCAGAGCTCTGACGAGCTCAAACCTAACCAGAGCTCTGACGAGCTCAAACCTAACCAGAGCTGACAAGTTTACCAATCTTAACCAGAGCTCTAACGAGCTCAAACCTAAACAGAGCTCTGAGGAGCTCACCAAATGTAACCAGAGCTCTGACGAGCTCAAACGTAACCAGAGCTCTGACGAGCTTACCAAACCTAACCAGAGCTATGACGAGCTGAAACCTAACCAGAACTCTGACAAGCTTACCAAACCTAACCAGAGCCCAGACGAGCTCAAACGTAACCATAGCTCTTACGAGCTCAAATGTAACCAGAGCCCTGACAAGCTTACCAAACCTAACCAGAGCTCTGATGAGCTCAAACGTAACCAGAGCTCTGATGAGCTTAAAATACGTAACCAGAGCTCTGATGAGCTTAAAATACGTAACCAGAGCTCTGATGAGCTTAAAATACGTAACCAGAGCTCTGATGAGCTTAAAATACGTAACCAGAGCTCTGATGAGCTTAAAATACGTAACCAGAGCTCTGATGAGCTTAAAATACGTAACCAGAGCTCTGATGAGCTTATCAAGCCTAACCAGAGCTATAACAAGCTTGCAAAACCTAACCAGAGTGCTGATGAGCTCAAACATAACCAGCGCTCCGAGGAGATTACCAAACGTAACCAGAACTCTGACAAGCTTACCAAACCTAACCAGGGCTGACAAGCTCAAACGTAACCAGAGCTCTGACGAGCTCACCGAACCTAACCAGAGCTCTGACGAGCTCACCGAACCTAACCAGAGCTCTGACAAGCTTACCAAGCCTAACCAGAGCTCTGACAAGCTTACCAAGCCTAACCTGAGCTCTGACAAGCTCAAACGTAACCAGAGCTCTTACGAGCTCAAACGTAACCATAGCTCTTACGAGCTCAAACGTAACCAGAGCCCTGACAAGCTTACCAAACCTAACCAGAGCTCTGATGAGCTCAAACGTAACCAGAGCTCTGATGAGTTTAAAATACATAACCAGAGCTCTGATGAGCTTATCAAGCCTAACCAGAGCTATAACAAGCTTACAAAACCTAACCAGAGTGCTGATGAGCTCAAACATAACCAGCGCTCCGAGGAGATTACCAAACGTAACCAGAACTCTGACAAGTTTACCAAACCTAACCAGAGCTCTGACAAGCTTACCAAATGTAACCAGAGCTCTGACAAGCTTACCAAATGTAACCAGAGCTCTGACAAGCTTACCAAACCTAAGCAGAGCGCTGACGAGCTCAAACGTAACCAGCGCTCTGAGTTTACCAAACCTAACCAGAGCTCTGACGAGCTCACCAACGACACAGACCTCAATGTATCCGATAAATTTACACAAGGCTTGAATCTAAAGGGGTTATTCAGAAAGCATTCAAATTTCACTGAAATTTTGGTGCTTTTTGGTTTCGGCGCCTCTATCTTCTGCGATTTCATTTCGCCGACCCTGCAGTGAATTCACTATTCACCGCAGGATCCCTGAAGTGCGCTGAACATGGAATCGCCAAACACCGCCGAACTGCAGAAAGGAGAAAAAAAAAAGAAGGGGGAACTCTCGTATTCGGTGCTTAAACCTATTAACGTGTGTCTAAATAATAAACGTCCGTTAAAAATTAATAAAAAGGTCTGTTACAGAATAAAAATGGGAATCAAAAATTCTGTTTAAAAAAATATCTAAAAATACATAAAGGTGTTCGAAAAAAATAAATAAAAAGGCTTTTTGCTGACAATGAAAAGAATAAACCATTAAAAAAATAAATATTTTTTTTTTACATTGAAGCCTATGGGATTCGCCTGATTAAACCTGTCGAATGAAATCACCGAATGGCAGGACATTTCACTGCTGTTCAATGTGAATAGACTGACCATTGCTTCTCTAAGGGGGATTTCACTGCCGCCGAACAGGGACCGTATTTCACTACCAATTCACCAATATTTAGCGAATTGACAGTTTAGTGAATAGATGAACTGCCACGAGATTGCATGGTACTGTGAAATTCCCCATTATCTGCCCTACAGTGGCAAGTCCGGTCCTCTCTGAATAACCCCTTTAGTCAAGTCATTGAACTGGTGCCGACACAGATAGAAAGAAGGAAAATCAGAAGAAACTGATGAGACCAGTGTAAACCTAGAGGAAAGAGCCGGCGTCTCCGCCATGAATCCTGAGGCTTGGGTTTTTAAAGCCATACCATCAAATGTTGTGCTCAATGTGCAGCATGAAAGCCATATACAAAATAGTTTGAGCCAAGGGATGTCTTTGATACTTTTCGATCAGTTAGGACCTCGCAATGCTCCTACATTACAGTTAGGACCTGACAATCGTACCGCATCACAATTAGGGCCTCACAACACTAATGGGCAATAGCTAGGGGCTCACGCTAGTCCTGGGTCGCAGCTAGGGGGCTCACGCTTGTCCTGGGTCACAGCTAGGGGGCTCACGCTAGTCCTGGGTCGCAGCTAGGGGGCTCACGCTAGTCCTGGGTCGCAGCTAGGGGGCTCACGCTAGTCCTGGGTCACTGCTAGGGGGCTCACGCTAGTCCTGGGTCACTGCTAGGGGGCTCACGCTAGTCCTGGGTCTCTGCTAGGGGGCTCACGCTAGTCCTAGGTCGCAGCTAGGGGCTCACGCTAGTCCTGGGTCACTACTAGGGGGCTCACGCTAGTCCTGGGTCACAGCTAGGAGCTCACGCTAGTCCTGGGTCGCAGCTAGGGGCTCACGCTAGTCCTGGGTCGCAGCTAGGGGCTCACGCTAGTCCTGGGTCGCAGCTAGGGGGCTCACGCTAGTCCTGGGTCGCAGCTAGGGGGCTCACGCTAGTCCTGGGTCGCAGCTAGGGGGCTCACGCTAGTCCTGGGTCGCAGCTAGGGGGCTCACGCTAGTCCTAGGTCACTGCTAGGGGCTCACGCTAGTCCTAGGTCGCAACTAGGAGCTCACGCTAGTCCTGGGTCGCAGCTAGGGGCTCACGCTAGTCCTGGGTCGCAGCTAGGGGCTCACGCTAGTCCTGGGTCGCAGCTAGGGGCTCACGCTAGTCCTGGGTCGCAGCTAGGGGGCTCACGCTAGTCCTGGGTCGCAGCTAGGGGGCTCACGCTAGTCCTGGGTCGCAGCTAGGGGCTCACGCTAGTCCTGGGTCGCAGCTAGGGGGCTCACGCTAGTCCTGGGTCGCAGCTAGGGGGCTCACGCTAGTCCTGGGTCGCAGCTAGGGGCTCACGCTAGTCCTGGGTCGCAGCTAGGGGGCTCACGCTAGTCCTGGGTCGCAGCTAGGGGCTCACGCTAGTCCTGGGTCGCAGCTAGGGGGCTCACGCTAGTCCTGGGTCGCAGCTAGGGGGCTCACGCTAGTCCTGGGTCGCAGCTAGGGGGCTCACGCTAGTCCTGGGTCGCAGCTAGGGGGCTCACGCTAGTCCTGGGTCGCAGCTAGGGGGCTCACGCTAGTCCTGGGTCGCAGCTAGGGGGCTCACGCTAGTCCTGGGTCGCAGCTAGGGGGCTCACGCTAGTCCTGGGTCGCAGCTAGGGGGCTCACGCTAGTCCTGGGTCGCAGCTAGGGGGCTCACGCTAGTCCTGGGTCGCAGCTAGGGGGCTCGCGCTAGTCCTGGGTCGCAGCTAGGGGGCTCGCGCTAGTCCTGGGTCGCAGCTAGGGGGCTCGCGCTAGTCCTGGGTCGCAGCTAGGGGGCTCGCGCTAGTCCTGGGTCGCAGCTAGGGGGCTCGCGCTAGTCCTGGGTCGCAGCTAGGGGGCTCACGCTAGTCCTGGGTCGCTGCTAGGGGGCTCGCGCTAGTCCTGGGTCGCAGCTAGGGGGCTCGCGCTAGTCCTGGGTCGCTGCTAGGGGGCTCACGCTAGTCCTGGGTCACAGCTAGGGGCTCACGCTAGTCCTGGGTCACAGCTAGGGGCTCACGCTAGTCCTGGGTCACAGCTAGGGGCTCACGCTAGTCATGGGTCACAGCTAGGAGCTCACGCTAGTCCTGGGTCACACCTAGGAGCTCACGCTAGTCCTGGGCTAGGCGCTCAGTTAGAAAAACAAGGGAACTTCCACAAAATGTACAGAATGTCAAGTGAGGAGCTTATTGATAGACGGTTCTGGCTATGACCCGGTGTTATTGATTTAAGCAATGCTTGGAGGTCTTACTACGACCCCTTATCGTAATGTGCGACGGCGCCGCGTGCTTAGGCTAGAGGGATGTAGAGGAAGTCTTCCCCAGGTCCTGCTCTCTGGCCACACAATCCACACTAGGATTCTTGATCATATCCAATCAAAAGCTTCACACGAGGGCGACACTAGGACCTCACCCTGGAGATGCAGCAGGAGAAACGTGGTGAGGTGAACGCAAACACACGCGTGGAGAGTCTATACGTGGCTTGCTGAGAAGGAGCAGAGGACCCGATCAGAGAATCTGTTTTACGTCACAGAAAAAGGAGAGAAAGAGAATAAAAAACACGAGAAGCTGCAGGTTCAGTATCTGTGGAGTTTTATTGGTAAAGTTCGTCTTTGGGGTTTGCATTTTAGGAGAAGGCAGCAGGGCTTAACAAAAATAAGTCACGCCAGGTGAGAAGAGGAAGAAGAAGGCTTGCGCCATGGAAAGGAAGAGCGCCCCCTGCCTCTGTACATGAGTTAAGGTCACTTGTCAGTTTTCGTCCTGTCCCCCAACTCCACAAACTCACTTGACCGGGACATTTGATTGGATGAAACCACCAGTGGTTCCCCTTCATTAAGAAAGATCTATGCTCTCCCCCCTAAACTGGGCAGGTTTGCCAGGTCTCCTATACGAGCATCATGTCAGTGTGACGAGACACCTTGTCCGTGTCCCTGTACTGAACGGGCTATTTAAAGGCAGACGTGGACGACCCATACCATATCCAGAGCAGATTCCACACATCGCTGCTTCTGGCCACCTCTGGGAGGACTTAATCATGCCAGGTGAGATGGGTTTAGGAGCTCCAAGCTCCTTCTCAAACGTTTAAGATGAATATAGCAATGTTTGAAGCAGCCTCCCTGCTCCACCTCACTGCATCTGGTCTGGACATACAGTCTGACGAGATATCCTGGCAACTTAGACAATCTCCGGGCGCATCTCTGAGAAGGTTGCGACAAGTTCCTCACAAAGCTGGTTTGAAGCAGTGACTGTTTATTCTACCAGGAGCAGCCACCCGTCACCGATGTCCTAATACCGCTTACGTTATGGAGCTGTAACTTCTGGTTTATGTCTTGTTTTGTCCTTCATTCATTACTGGCTTCCAGCGCCGTAGAGCTTTAGATTTCGGGGTCTTTGTGCCGGTGGTCCATTGGTCACGTCATTCCTGCACCCAGTATATAATCACCGATATCACAAACACCCGCAGCCTCTTGCACGGCTCCCCCGTGTCCTTGCACACGATGCCCAGCGTTCAGTGCCATGGCGTACATCCTAGTGATGGTCCTGTCTTGGAGCTGTTGGCCGACACCAAGAACTTATTCCTCATCCAGTTTCCGTCTGGTGTTTTCCTTTCATTTTTCTTTCCCCCCAAGCTCTGAGTTTGCCGTCTGCACCCCTTCACGGGTTTCTTCCACTTCACTCTCTTGTCTCCAGTCCGTGTCCCTGTCGCATTCATCATCCTTCATCCCCCTTGCGGCCTCATTTGTTAAATCGCCTTCCTCCGCCTTGGCCCCAGCGGGATGGTCCCCCTCCTCCTCCTCCCCTCCGCTCTCACTCTCACTGTGCACCGGTGTGTCTCGGGTAAACGCCGGCTTCACGTGCTGGTGACACATGGGGCAGGTGTCCTGGACGTACAGCCATTTCCGCAAACAGTCAGCGTGGAAAAAATGGCCGCAGGGAGTGATCACCGCCACGGACATGTCCTGCAGGGTCAAGAGAAGAGGTTACTCGAAGGTTCAAGACAGAAGCAAAAACACGTTTCAAAACGACGGAAAGTCAGACCTGTGAGTTTTAATGTGTCCTGTAAGGGTTAATGTGCTTTCAGCCCCGAGGTGCTCCGACCCTGCCACCGCTGCCCAGACCCTGCCACCGCTGCCCAGACCCTGCCACCGCTGCCCAGACCCTGCCACCACTGCCCAGGCACCTCTCATACCAGTATCAGCTCAGCCCATGGACCTCCTGCCACCCACAAAACTAATTCCACAAAATCAATGCACGTGCGACTAAACAGCAGGCTAGAACCCAGGACCAAGG
Organism: Leptobrachium leishanense; assembly: GCA_009667805.1. Classification (NCBI taxonomy): domain Eukaryota; kingdom Metazoa; phylum Chordata; class Amphibia; order Anura; family Megophryidae; genus Leptobrachium; species Leptobrachium leishanense. The sequence goes on from CM019063.1 coordinate 564,994,898, forward strand.
ACGCCAAACCCACCATGGACCCCGGCATAGACATTAGTGACGTGTGCTGAATGGCAGCATATGAAAAGTGCTGCCCATTAGTTGGCATGACTGATGCATGTCCAGGGAACCATTATGGATCTGGTGACCGTACTCAGCTATACCTCCCTGGCCCCGTACAGGATGAAGGACAAATGGACAGGAAGGACGTGAAAAGATTCATTGCCTGGAGTCCAGGAAAACATGGTGGGATCCACCAGCTGCGGTGACTCTCAAGTTCCGCCATTTTTCCCTGGACACAGATGAGATCCATGACACGTCCTGATGGACAGGGAAAGAAAAGAGCTGCTTAAAAGGTAAGTATCATGGACGTGTGTCCAGGAAAACATATGGAACAGGCAGGATTACAAAGTCACGTGTGATCCACCAGGAGGAACCCGCGTCCTCTCCGTTTATTGGCACGAGCTTATGATATATCGGTACCCTCTGAGCTGAGCCAGGGAGGAAAGCGTTAACTGCTGTTTCCCAATGCAGCTTGATGTATTTGGCTCCACACGTCCTCCGTGGCAGGCAGACTCACCGCTGCCCGGATACACACACGTCAAGCCACATGGCCGCGGTCATTGCCACCGGTGAGGCCTGCTCGAGTTTGGCTTAAGTTGGGGTCAATTATGGTCTTTTTTCTGAACTCTGTTTAAATTAGAAAATTTTTACTATGAAGAACGAGGTTTACTGTAACAAAGACGCGGCTTTAAAGACGCCGGACGGGTTTCTCAGTCGCCATTGATGCTCCGGTGAACCTGGAGAGTCACGTTAAACAGCAAGAAATTCTCATTTCTAACCCTAACCCCCATTCCTAACCCTAACCCCTATTCCTAACCCTAACCCCCATTCTATCCCTAGCCCCTATTTCTAACCCTAGCCCCTATTTCTAACCCTAACCCCCATTTCTAACCCTAACCCCCATTCCTAACCCTAACCCCCATTCCTAACCCTAACCCCCATTTCTAACCCTAACCCCCATTTCTAACCCTAACCCCCATTCTAACCCTACCCCCCATTCTAACCCTACCCCCTATTTCTAACCCTACCCCCTATTTCTAACCCTAACCCCTATTTCTAACCCTAACCCCTATTTCTAACCCTAACCCCTATTTCTAACCCTAGCCCCTATTTCTAACCCTAGCCCCTATTTCTAACCCTAACTCCCATTTCTAACCCTAACCCCATATTTCTAACCTTAGCTATTGAAAAGGTTTCCACATTTTGGCTGGAGCATCAATTTCAGCCGCGGGAGAACCGAAGAATCTTTATTTTTTTTAAAAGATGCAACTTTTACCGTAACTTTAAAGCCGTGTCTTTCCCTATGACAGGGGTCGGCAACCTCGGCCCTGCGTATGGTTGGTCACTGCATCTCCCATGGTGCTCAGCTGCCTATTACAGGAGCTGGGCCTTCTGGGAAATGTAGATCTAAAACATGAGGAGGCCCAAGGTTTCTGACCCCCTGCCCTATGACACCTGAAGAAGAGGCAGACACAAACTTGGTTTTGAGAAATGTAGACCCTGGTGTCTGGTGGCCTCAATCCCACCTGTGAGTCTTTGCCAAATTCCATCTTGTCTCCTGCAAGTATCGTATCACTGTCTATTTACACGAACCAACCGGCCCCCACGTACAGCAACCGCCCCCACGTACAGCAACCGCCCCCAAGGTACAGCAACCGGCCCCAAGGTACAGCAACCGGCCCCAAGGTACAGCAACCGGCCCCAAGGTACAGCAACCGGCCCCAAGGTACAGCAACCGGCCCCAAGGTACAGCAACCGGCCCCAACGTACAGCAACCGCCCCCAAGGTACAGCAACCGCCCCCAACGTACAGCAACCGCCCCCAACGTACAGCAACCGCCTCCAACGTACAGCAACCGGCCCCAACGTACAGCAACCGGCCCCAACGTACAGCAACCGCCCCCAACGTACAGCAACCGCCCCCAACGTACAGCAACCGCCCCCAACGTACAGCAACCGCCCCCAACGTACAGCAACCGCCCCCAACGTACAGCAACCGGCCCCAACGTACAGCAACCGGCCCCAACGTACAGCAACCGGCCCCCACGTACAGCAACCGCCCCAACGTACAGCAACCGCCCCCACGTACAGCAACCGGCCCCAACGTACAGCAACCGCCCCAACGTACAGCAACCGCCCCCACGTACAGCAACCGCCCCCAGGTACAGCAACCGGCCCCAACGTACAGCAACCGCCCCCACGTACAGCAACCGCCCCAACGTACAGCAACCGCCCCCACGTACAGCAACCGCCCCAACGTACAGCAACCGGCCCCAACGTACAGCAACCGGCCCCAACGTACAGCAACCGCCCCCACGTACAGCAACCGCCCCCACGTACAGCAACCGCCCCCACGTACAGCAACCGCCCCCACGTACAGCAACCGGTCCCACGTACAGCGCCGCAGAATATGTGGATGCCTTAGGAGTGTAATGATAAAATACAGGGTTATTCAGAGAGAGATGATCTGGCCCCAAATTGCACTGAACAGTGAATTTGCCCATACGGTGACATGTTGGGGCCATTCGGCTATTCAGAGAGCAGCCAGTTTGCCAAATTTTGATTAATTGCCTGCACATACGGTGCCTGTTTGACGGCAATGAAATCCCCCATAGAGAAGCAATGGTTAATCTATTCACACCGAACAGCAGAGAAATGTCAGTGAAATGCCCTGCCATTCGGTGGTTTCATTTGACAGGTTTATTCAGGCGAATCCCATAGGCTTCAATGGGAAAAATATTCCCGTTTTAATACAATATCTAATAAACCGTTTATTATTTTATCTGCAGCAAAAAGTCTCTTAATGTTTTTTCTTTTTTCTGTAACAGCCCTTTTTATTATCATTCATAGGATCTTATACTGAAATTCCAGACATTTTCCTTCAGTAATTCTTTTTTTTACCCCTGTTCGGCGGCTGGTCGGCTTTTTTCGGATCGATTCGGCGGGTTTTTTGGATTAATTCGGCAGCTCGTTCCCTGCACTCGGGGGAATGCTGAATACAGTGCAGGGTCGGCGAATCGGTGACATTTTGGTGTTCACTGAATATCCCCGATAGTCTACATATAGAAACTGTGCAAAATAATCTCCCAGAATCCACGGCGAGCGTGCAGGGCCTCAGAACCAGATTAATGGATTTTATTTGCCAAAAAATGTAAACCTTAACTGTACAATAAACCCCCGTGTCAGCAGGAATAACCCCCCCCCCCTCCCCCGGCTGTATCACATCTCACATTAGAAAAGCAGCTTCAGATTTTACCCAAAAAGGGTTTTTATAAAGAAAAAAAAGCCTCGGAGTTAAAGACTTGACTGATATCAGTGCGTGCCATACATAAGACAATGAATGAACCAGCTCGGTGACATCCACTGACCGGAACGTGGACAGGGGTGTGAAAACCCTGCTCTCCTACCCTCCCCCCCCCCCCACGGGTGTTTTGGGAATACCATTAATGGATGGCTGAGCATCCTGGGAGATGTAGTTCCAAAACACCTATAGGGTGAAGTTTGCTGCTCCCTGTGTTAACATGTCTTGCAGCAGATCAGATGTTTGCTATGAAGTTCCTCCTCTGAGTCCGGCGACTCACCTGGAAACAGATGGAGCACACGTCATTATGGGCCCGCAGCTGCACCTTGGTGGCCCTGGGCAAGGCGTTGATCTTCTTGACGGCCTCTCTCCTCAGCAGGAAGCTTTTCCAGCCGGACTGCGCCCTCAGCCAGACGTTGAAGTAGGAATGGACGATGATGACTGACACGCCCATCCAACTCCACTCGCCGAAGATGGACTCCCAGGTGCCGTAAGCCACCACGCACAAGGCCACCAGGAACTCCAGGACACGGCTCACCGCGTTCACACAATAGATTATCTCGTCCATCTTATCCACCCGACTGTCCTGGAAAAGCTCGATCACAAACAAGGAGTAGATAAAGAGGGTCCCCAGGACCTAGGGGTAGAAGAGGAGAGCGGGTCAGAACCAACAGAGCGTCTTCTGTGATAGGGTGATCCCAGGGAGCATCCCCTGCACCTCCACCCCCAGCACCTCCTGTACCTCCACCCCCTGCACCTCCACCCCTCCTAAAATGTGTGATAATAGAGGGTCAACGTTTCACTAAATACAAACGACACAAGAAGAGCTGAACATCCTCCATCAAAAAGGATCAGAAGCTGCAGAGATACAGAGACTGATGCCGAGCTTCTCAGCTATGTGGACAGAAATCAAGGTGGTTGACCCGTCCCTGTGGGACTTAGTGTCCCCGGATCGAGCCCTGTGGTGGCCCTCGGCTTTCAGCCGGCGTTACCTGCAGGGAGGTGAGCATACAGCGGCCCTGTGGTGGCCCTCGGCTTTCAGCCGGCGTTACCTGCAGGGAGGTGAGCATACAGCTGGACACCAGGATCAGCAGCCAGAAATCCATGTGAAAGAAGAGGGAGATCTTGTAGGCCATGTAACACGGGAATATCAGCAGGAAGAGACACATGCTGAGGCCACGGAAATGCTTCCACAGGCTCCTGCGGGCGAGACGGCATTTATTCACCGAGAGAGAATGTCAGACACACTGGGACTGGGCGATATCCTCGATTTGACCGAGGTCAGACAGTGGGGGGGGGGGGAAATCGAGGACTCTGGATTTGTTTGTTGACGGGACGCTCTGTCCGAGCAGACTGGTTGGCAGACGCCGGCGGATACTGCCGGCTCCGCTTGAGAGGAGCGTCCGTCAACAAACAAATCCAGAGTCCTCGATTTTCGCACAGGGTAAAATTGCGTTCGACCTGGATTAATCGAGGCTATTGTCCAGCCCCAAGAGGTACATAGACCTGTGTGATCAGGACGACGGGCAGGACTCCCGATTCCTTGTGACCTACCTGCACCGCGTGGCCGCCAGGGCCAGCACGATGGGATCGGCAATCTCAATCATGGATTGGAGGGTGGACGTGATGACGATGAAGAGGATGATGCTCAGGAGGAAGGTTCTCTGTAGGACCTGCAGGTCGAGAAGTCCTGTCTGCAGAGCGAGCAGCATCAGGGTCACCCCCTCGGTCACCCCCCTGTGTCATTGAAAGCAGAATAATGAGGGTCACTTTACCTCAAGCAGCCGACGCAAGAGCTGGACAGGGCAGCAACGAGAGAGGAAGGCGGCAGAGGGACAGGCAGGGCGGCAGAGGGACAGGCAGGGCGGCAGAGGGACAGGCAGGGCGGCAGCGGGACAGGCAGGGCGGCAGCCGGACAGGCAGGGCGGCAGCAGGACAGGCAGGCGGCAGCAGGACAGGCAGGCGGCAGCAGGAACAGGCAGGGCGGCAGCAGGACAGGCAGGGCGGCAGCAGGACAGGCAGGGCGGCAGCAGGACAGGCAGGGCGGCAGCAGGACAGGCAGGGCGGCAGCAGGACAGGCAGGGCGGCAGCAGGACAGGCAGGGCAGCAGGCATGGCGGCAGCGGGACAGGCAGGGCGGCAGCAGGACAGGCAGGGCGGCAGCAGGACAGGCAGGGCGGCAGGCATGACGGCAGCGGGACAGGCAGGGCGGCAAAGGGACAGGCAGGGCGGCAGGCAGGGCGGCAGCGGGACGGCAGCGGGACAGGCAGGGCGGCAGCGGGACAGGCAGGGCGGCAGCCGGACAGGCAGGGCGGCAGCCGGACAGGCAGGGCGGCAGCCGGACAGGCAGGGCGGCAGCCGGACAGGCAGGGCGGCAGCCGGACAGGCAGGGCGGCAGCCGGACAGGCAGGGCGGCAGCCGGACAGGCAGGGCGGCAGCGGGACAAGCAGGGCAGCAGCGGGACAGGCAGGGTGGAAAAGGGACAGGCAGGGTGGAAAAGGGACAGGCAGGCGGCAGTGGGAGGGACAGGCAGGCCTCCCTCACCTGTGCATGACGTTCCCGTTCTGGAAGGCGGCGAATCCCAGCAGGTAGAATTTGCAGAGGTTCAGTAATCCCAAGGCCAGGTAGGACACGGTGAAGGTCAGTCCGACAAGGCTGTAGGGTGTTCCGCAGCACTCGGCAACACTGCATGAAGGCAGGAGAGGAGACAGACCTGAGAACGAGGGGGGGTCTGGAGGTACCGGGGGGGGGTCAGAGGTGATACAGGTGTAAAATAAATAAACTGGGAGTCATGTATCGATACGGCGAGAGAGACGAGCGAGCAGACGCTGAAACAATGAGAAGACATCACAGCATCCATGCCGAGACCTCTACGCCCCGGGGGACCTCTACGCCCCGGGGGACCTCTACGCCCCGGGGGACCTCTACGCCCCGGGAGGCTCCTTGCGGTCCTTGTGACACAGACATGTGGAGGATCCGCAAAGCTTTGCAGCCGCGCAGTGATAAGGGGACATGACAGCTGCATGGTTGGTGAAGAGGTCCATAGCGCGTTTCGGGGTCATTCTCCAGGTACCTGTTGAGGAAAATGAAGAGCAGCCCCTGCTGGGCCAGCACGGCCGGCTTGGAGGACAGGGACGAGTACATGTGGAAGGTGAAAAGGACCAGCCAGAAGACCAGGAAGAGCATGGGAACCGCCAGCTGCGTCCAGAGGGACAGACCCAGGGCCACCAACCTGTAGACCTCAAGGACCTGCAAACCACACCAGGAAACGGGATTACACGTGCGTTATGGGAAAGAGACAGCAGTCACATGACAAGACGACACGTGCGTCACCTGATGCCCTGGTTTGTGACACATGCAGACTATGGCTTCCACGGACGCCGCTGTATGACGGGGAAGGAAAACACGGTACAGAGAAAAGCTTCACGCCCTCGTGACAACGCCAGGTCCAGCTGCTATGGTGATCAGAAGACATGCCGGGGGCCTACACGCTCTTACTGTGCGTGTGTCTGCATGTTGAGGGGCAGGAGGACCCTCCATGTACATTGTAATCCAGGCAGACGACGTACCTGGGTCACCTCCTGACACGCTTTCCTGCAGAGGCCCAGCATCACGCCCAGGTTAGACGCCACCACGTAGACGACCTCCATCAGGATCAGGGCCATGGAGAAGGTGTTGAACAACGGCAGGGATTGGAGGGGAAGCCCCATCAACCGGGCCAAGACCGGCAGCATCGGCGAGCTGAACATCCAGGCGTGGCGCGTTCTCATCAGAAAGGAGCAAAGCGTGCTGAGCATCACCATGCCTGGGAGGAAGCACACGACATGACCATGACGCGACGTGACCGCAACGCGACATGACCATGACGCGACCGCAACATGACCATGACCGCAACGCGACCGCAACGCAACATGACCGCCACACGACTGCAACGTGACTGCATCGTTACCGCAACACGATGTGACCGCAACGTGACCATAACACGATGTGACGGCAACGCAACGTGACCGCAACGCGACAAGACCACAACACAACCGCAACATGACGTGACCACAACACATGACACATGGACTCAGAACACGGGCTAAGAGGATATAAAGACAGTTACCCAACACCTTAACGCTTTGTGTTAACCCGTCACAGCCAAGCACTTTTTGTTGGACACACACAGGATTGTGAGGAGGCGACACACATCACATAAAGCCATCCACCGTGCGGACTCCAGGGATGCCGAGCTAGGAGTTATCTCCAATCGATGGACAGGAATGTTTGTCCCTTGCACCTGTATTACACCCAGCACTAACCTGTCTATGGTGTGTCTGACCGTCCACCTCCTGTTTGTAAGATACACGGCCGTGTTTGCGCCTTACTACATACGTGTCTGCGGGTCCTACCTGTAAGAATGCGGATGTTGCGGGCCAGCGTGTCCGGGTCCTCGTGCACAGCGCCAGAAAAGCCGGAGTCCATTTCCTGACGGATATAATCTCTGTAAAAACCAAACCACCACACAGTGAGTAAGGTAGGACTAACCTGTGAGTATCTAAAAAAAAAGGCCTTATGGTGCCCAAAAACCTGAGATATCTCACCCTCCATCATGGACCCCAGGCTGGACCCATCCACAAACAAGAACCACTCACAGCACCCTCCCACACGCCAATACCCCCAACTCACAGCACCTTCCCACACACCAATACCCCCAACTCACAGCACCCTCCCACACACCAATACCCCCAACTCACAGCACCCTCCTGCACACCAATATCCCCTATTCACAGCACCCTCCCATACGCCAATACCCCCAACTCACAGCACCCTCCACACGACGCCAATACCCCCAACTCACAGCACCCTCCCACACACCAATACCCCCAACTCACAGCACCCTCCCGCACACCAATACCCCCAACTCACAGCACCCTCCCGCACACCAATACCCCCAACTCACAGCACCCTCCCACACGCCAATACCCCCAACTCACAGCACCCTCCCACACACCAATACCCCCAACTCACAGCACCCTCCCGCACACCAATACCCCCTATTCACAGCACCCTCAAGCAATCCAATACCCCCTACTCACAGCACCCTCACGCAATCCAATACCCCTACTCACAGCACCCTCCAATACCCCCTACTCACAGCACTCTCCATACCCCCTACTCACAGCACCCTCCATACCCCCTACTCACAGCACTCTCCATATCCCCTACTCACAGCACCCTCCCACACGCCAATACCCCCTACTCACAGCACCCTCCCGCAATCCAATACCCCCTAATCACAGCACCCTCCCCACGCCAATACCCCCTACTCACAGCACACTCCCGCACGCCAATACCACCTACTCACAGCACCCTCCCGCAATCCAATACCCCCTACTCACAGCACCCTCCAATACCCCCTACTCACAGCACCCTCCAATACCCCTACTCACAGCACCCTCCCACACGCCAATACCCCCTACTCACAGCACCCTCCACACGCCAATACCCCCTACTCACAGCACCCTCCCGCACGCCAATACCCCCTACTCACAGCACCCTCCCGCACGCCAATACCCCCTACTCACAGCACCCTCCCGCAATCCAATACCCCCTAATCACAGCACCCTCCAATACCCCCTACTCACAGCACCCTCCAATACCCCCTACTCACAGCACCCTCCAATACCCCTACTCACAGCACCTCCAATACCCCCTACTCACAGCACCCTCCAATACCCCCTACTCACAGCACACCTCCCACACGCCAATACCCCCTACTCACAGCACCCTCCCTTACGCCAATACCCCTACTCACAGCACCCTCCCACACGCCAATACCCCTACTCACAGCACCCTCCCGCACACCAATACCCCCTACTCACAGCACCCTCCCACACACCAATACCCCCTACTCACAGCACCCTCCCACACGCCAATACCCCCTACTCACAGCACCCTCCCGCAATCCAATACCCCCTACTCACAGCACCCTCCAATACCCCCTACTCACAGCACCCTCCCACAAGCCAATACCCCCTACTCACAGCAACCTCCCACACGCCAATACCCCCTACTCACAGCACCCTCACGCAATCCAATACCCCCTACTCACAGCACCCTCCAATACCCCTACTCACAGCACCCTCCAATACCCCCTACTCACAGCACCCTCAATACCCCCTACTCACAGCACCCTCCAATACCCCTACTCACAGCACCCTCCCACACGGCAATACCCCCTACTCACAGCACCCTCCGCACACCAATACCCCTACTCACAGCACCCTCCCACACACCGATACCCCCTACTCACAGCACCCTCCCACACCCAATAGCCCCTACTCACAGCACCCTCCCACACGCCAATACCCCCTACTCACAGCACCCTCACGCAATCCAATACCCCTACTCACAGCACCCTCCAATACCCCCTACTCACAGCACCCTCCAATACCCCCTACTCACAGCACCCTCCAATACCCCCTACTCACAGCACCCTCCCACACGCCAATACCCCCTACTCACAGCACCCTCCCTTACGCCAATACCCCCTACTCACAGCACCCTCCCACACGCCAATACCCCCTACTCACAGCACCCTCCCACACACCAATACCAGCTACTCACAGCACCCTCCCACACTCCAATACCCCCTACTCACAGCACCCTCCCACACGCCAATACCCCCTACTCACAGCACCCTCCCTTACGCCAATACCCCCTACTCACAGCACCCTCCCACACGCCAATACCCCCTACTCACAGCACCCTCCCACATACCAATACCAGCTACTCACAGCACCCTCCCACACTCCAATACCCCCTACTCACAGCACCCTCCCACACACCAATACCCCCTACTCACAGCACCTCTCCGCAATCCAATCCCACCCTACTCACAGCACCATCCAATATACCTACTCACAGCACCCTCCAATACCCCCTACTCACAGCACCCTCCAATACCCCTACTCACAGCACCCTCCAATACCCCTACTCACAGCACCCTCCAATACCCCCTACTCACAGCACCCTCCAATACCCCCTACTCACAGCACCCTCCATACCCCCTACTCACAGCACCCTCCCACACGCCAATACCCCCTACTCACAGCACCCATCCGCACACCAATACCCCTACTCACAGCACCCTCCCACACGCCAATACCCCCTACTCACAGCACCCTCCCGCACACCAATACCCCTACTCACAGCACCCTCCCGCAACCAATACCCCCTACTCACAGCACCCTCCCACACTCCAATACCCCCTACTCACAGTACCCTCCCACACACCAATACCCCCTACTCACAGCACCCTCCCACAGGCCAATACCCCCTACTAACAGCACCCTCCCGCAATCCAAAACCCCCTAATCACAGCACCCTCCAATACCCCTACTCACAGCACCCTCCCATACTCCAATACCCCCTACTCACAGCACCCTCCCACACCAAAACCCCTACTCACAGCACCCTCCCGCACACCAATACCCCCTACTCACAGCACACTCCCACACGCCAATACCCCCTACTCACAGCACCCTCCCGCACACCAATACCCCCTACTCACAGCACCCTCCCACACACCAATATCCCCTACTCACAGCACCCTCCCGCAATCCAATACCCCCTACTCACAGCACCCTCCAATACCCCCTACTCACAGCACCCTCCAATACCCCCTACTCACAGCACCCTCCATACCCCCTACTCAAAGCACCCATCCGCACACCAATACCCCTACTCACAGCACCCTCCCACACGCCAATACCCCCTACTCACAGCACCCTCCCGCACACCAATACCCCCTACTCACAGCACCCTCCCACAGGCCATACCCCCTACTCACAGCACCCTCCAATACCCACTACTCACAGCACTCCCACACGTCAATACCCCTACTCACAGCACCCCCGCACACCAATACCCCTACTCACAGCACCCTCCCACACGCCAATACCACTACTCACAGCACCCTCCAATACCCCTACTCACAGCACCTCCATACCCCCTACTCACAGCACCCTCCAATACCCCCTACTCACAGCACCCTCCAATACCCCCTACTCACAGCACCCTCCAATACCCCCTACTCACAGCACCCTCCAATACCCCCTACTCACAGCACCTCCAATACCCCCTACTCACAGCACCCTCCAATATCCCCTACTCACAGCACCCTCCAATACCCCCTACTCACAGCACCCTCCAATCCCCCTACTCACAGCACCCTCCAATACCCCCTATTCACAGCACCCTCAAGCAATCCAATACCCCTACTCACAGCCCCTCACGCAATCCAATACCCCTACTCACAGCACCCTCCAATACCCCCTCTCACAGCACCCTCCATACCCCCTACTCCACACCCTCCATACCCCCTACTCACAGCACCCTCCATACCCCCTACTCACAGCACCCTCCATACCCCCTACTCACAGCACCCTCCCATACGCCAATACCCCCTACTCACAGCACCCTCCCACACGCCAATACCCCCTACTCACAGCACCCTCCCGCAATCCAATACCCCCTATCACAGCACCCTCCAATACCCCTACGCACAGCACCTCCCACACGCCAATACCCCCTACTCACAGCACCCTCCCACACGCCAATACCCCCTACTCAGCACACTCCCGCACGCCAATACCACCTACTCACAGCACCTCCCGCAATCCAATACCCCCTACTCACAGCACCCTCCAATACCCCCTACTCACAGCACCCTCCAATACCCCCTACTCACAGCAGCCCTCCCACACGCCAATACCCCTACTCACGCACCCTCCCACACGCCAATACCCCCTACTCACAGCACCCTCCCACACGCCAATACCCCTACTCACAGCACCCTCCCGCACGCCAATACCCCCTACTCACAGCACCCTCCCGCAATCCAATACCCCCTAATCACAGCACCCTCCAATACCCCCTACTCACAGGCCCTCCAATACCCCCTACTCACAGCACCCTCCAATACCCCCTACTCACAGCACCCTCCAATACCCCCTACTCACAGCACCCTCCAATACCCCTACTCACAGCACCCTCCCACACGCCAATACCCCCTACTCACAGCACCCTCCCTTACGCCAATACCCCCTACTCACAGCACCCTCCCACACGCCAATACCCCTACTCACAGCACCCTCCGCACACCAATACCCCCTACTCACAGCACCCTCCCGCACACCAATACCCCCTACTCACAGCACCCTCCCACACGCCAATACCCCCTACTCACAGCACCCTCCCGCAATCCAATACCCCCTACTCACAGCACCCTCCAATACCCCCTACTCACAGCACCCTCCCACACGCCAATACCCCCTACTCACAGCAACCTCCCACACGCCAATACCCCCTACTCACAGCACCCTCACGCAATCCAATACCCCCTACTCACAGCACCCTCCAATACCCCTACTCACAGCACCCTCCAATACCCCCTACTCACAGCACCCTCCAATACCCCCTACTCACAGCACCCTCCAATACCCCCTACTCACAGCACCCTCCAATACCCCTACTCACAGCACCCTCCAATACCCCCTACTCACAGCACCCTCCAATACCCCCTACTCACAGCACCCCCCACACGCCAATACCCCTACTCACGACACCCTCCCTTACGCCAATACCCCTACTCACAGCACCCTCCACACGCCAATACCCCCTACTCACAGCACCCTCCCACACGCAAATACCAGCTACTCACAGCACCCTCCCACACTCCAATACCCCTACTCACAGCACCCTCCCACACACCAATACCCCTACTCACAGCACCCTCCCTTACGTCAATACCCCCTACTCACAGCACCTCCCACACGCCAATACCCCTACTCACAGCACCCTCCCACACACCAATACCAGCTACTCACAGCACCCTCCACACTCCAATACCCCTACTCACAGCACCTCCCACACACCAATACCCCCTACTCACAGCACCCTCCCACACACCAATACCCCCTACTCACAGCACCCTCCAATACCCCCTACTCACAGCACCCTCCAATACCCCTACTCACAGCACCCTCCAATACCCCCTACTCACAGCACCCTCCAATACCCCCTACTCACAGCACCCTCCATACCCCCTACTCACAGCACCCTCCCACACGCCAATACCCCCTACTCACAGCACCCATCCGCACACCAATACCCCTACTCACAGCACCCTCCCACACGCCAATACCCCTACTCACAGCACCCTCCCGCACACACCAATACCCCTACTCACAGCACCCTCCCGCACACCAATACCCCCTACTCACAGCACCCTCCCACACTCCAATACCCCCTACTCACAGTACCCTCCCACACACCAATACCCCCTACTCACAGCACTCTCCCACAGGCAATGCCCCCTACTCACAGCACCCTCCCGCAATCCAATACCCCCTAATCACAGCACCCTCCAATACCCCTACTCACAGCACCCTCCCATACTCCAATACCCCTACTCACAGCACCCTCCCACACACCAAAACCCCCTACTCACAGCACCCTCCCGCACACCAATACCCCCTACTCACAGCACACTCCCACACGCCAATACCCCTACTCACAGCACCCTCCCGCACACCAATACCCCCTACTCACAGCACCCTCCCACACACCAAATCCCCTACTCACAGCACCCTCCCGCAATCCAATACCCCTTCCACAGCACCATCCAATATACCTACTCACAGCACCTCCAATACCCCCTACTCACAGCACCCTCAATACCCCCTACTCACAGCACCCTCCATACCCCCTACTCACAGCACCCTCCCACACGCCAATACCCCCTACTCACAGCACCTCCGCACACCAATACCCCCTACTCACAGCACCCTCCCACAGGCCAATACCCCCTACTCACAGCACCCTCCAATACCCCCTACTCACAGCACCCTCCCACACGTCAATACCCCTACTCACAGCACCCATCCGCACACCAATACCCCTACTCACAGCACCCTCAATACCCCCTACTCACAGCACCCTCCAATACCCCCTACTCACAGCACCCTCCAATACCCCCTACTCACAGCACCCTCCAATACCCCCTACTCACAGCACCCTCCAATACCCCCTACTCACAGCACCCTCCAATACCCCCTACTCACAGCACCCTCCAATACCCCCTACTCACAGCACCCTCCAATACCCCCTACTCACAGCACCCTCCAATACCCCTACTCACAGCACCCTCCAATATCCCCTACTCACAGCACCCTCCAATACCCCCTACTCACAGCACCTCCAATACCCCCTACTCACAGCACCCTCCCACACTCCAATAACCCCTACTCACAGCACCCTCCCGCAATCCAATACCCCCTACTCACAGCACCCTCCAATACCCCTACTCACAGCACCCCCTACTCACAGCACCTCCAATACCCCTACTCACAGCACCCTCCAATACCCCCTACTCACAGCACCCTCCAATACCCCCTACTCACAGCACCCTCCAATACCCCCTACTCACAGCACCCTCCAATACCCCCTACTCACAGCACCCTCCAATACCCCCTACTCACAGCACCCTCAATACCCCCTACTCACAGCACCCTCCAATACCCCCTACTCACAGCACCCTCCATACCCCCTACTCACAGCACCCTCCATACCCCCTACTCACAGCACCCTCCATACCCCCTACTCACAGCACCCTCCAATATCCCCTACTCACAGCACCCTCCAATACCCCCTATTCACAGCACCCTCCCACACTCCAAAGTCCCCTACTCACAGCATGGGCACACTCCAATACCCCCCAACCACAGCATGGGCACACTCCAATACCCCCTAACCACAGCATGGGCACATTCCAATACCCCCTACTCACAGCATGGGCACACTCCAGCTGTCTGCCTGAACTGCCCCATCATGGCGGCCGCAGCGGCAGGCTTCTCTGGAGCTCACTCAGGTCATTGTATTATGCAGTGCGGGGAAGCATGGTGAACATCTTACCTGGCCGTCTGATGGGCCACATACAGGAGCAGCGCGGTGAGGATGTACAGGTAGATCTTCACCAGGTAACGCAGCGGCAGGATGAGGAGGACGGCGCACACCACGTGACCTGGACGACAGAACACGGAAAAAAAGTGAAACGGCCGCCATTACCAAGGGGAGGATTACCAGAGTCGCACAGCGTATCACAGGCCGCGCCGCCCCTGCTCAGGCCGGTGGCATCACGTCCATTAACCTCCATGTACACAATACAAAGCACACGCGTTATATTCAGAATCAGAGATTAATGAATCAAAGAGTCGCCTCTCCCCAAACGCCACATCCTGCACCGCCTGCCACAACAATATCCTCTCCCCAATCTCCACATCCTGCCACAACAATATCCTCTCCCCAAACGCCACATCCTGCCACAACAATATCCTCTCCCCGAACGCCACAACAATATCCTCTCCCCAAGCGCCACATCCTGCCCGGCCTGCCACAACAATAGCCGCTCCCCAAACTCCACATCCTGCCACAACAATATCCTCTCCCCAATCTCCACATACTGCCCTGCCTGCCACAACAATATCCTCTCCCCAATCTCCACATCCTGCGCGGCCTGCCACGACAATATCCTCTCCCCAAACTCCACTTCCTGCACGGCCTGCCACAACAATATCCTCTCCCCAATCTCCACATCCTGCCCGGCCTGCCACGACAATATCCTCTCCCCAAACTCCACATCCTGCCACAACAATATCCTCTCCCCAAACTCCACATCCTGCCACAACAATATCCTCTCCCCAATCTCCACATCCTGCCCGGCCTGCCACCCAATATCTTCTCCCCAAACTCCACTTCCTGCACGGCCTGCCACAACAATATCCTCTCCCCAATCTCCACATCCTGCCCGGCCTGCCACGACAATATCCTCTCCCCAAACTCCACATCCTGCCACAACAATATCCTCTCCCCAAACTCCACATCCTGCCACAACAATATCCTCTCCCCAATCTCCACATCCTGCCCGGCCTGCCACACAATATCCTCTCCCCAAACTCCACATCCTGCCACAACAATATCCTCTCCCCAAACTCCACATCCTGCCACAACAATATCCTCTCCCCAATCTCCACATCCTGCCCGGCCTGCCACACAATATCTTCTCCCCAAACTCCACATCCTGCCACAACAATATCCTCTCCCCAATCTCCACATCCTGCCCGGCCTGCCACACAATATCCTCTCCCCAAACTCCATATCCTGCCACAACAATATCCTCTCCCCAATCTCCACATCCTGCCACAACAATATCCTCTCCCCAATCTCCACATCCTGCCACAACAATATCCTCTCCCCAACCTCCACATCCTGCCACAACAATATCCTCTCCCCAACCTCCACATCCTGCCACAACAATATCCTCTCCCCAAACTCCACATCAATAGCCTCTCCCCAAACTCCACATCAATAGCCTCTCCCCAATCTCCACATCCTGCCCGGCCTGCCACACAATATCCTCTCCCCAAACTCCACATCCTGCCACAACAATATCCTCTTCCCAAACTCCACATCCTGCCACAATATCCTCTCCCCAACCTCCACATCCTGCCACAACAATATCCTCTCCCCAAACTCCACATCCTGCCACAACAATATCCTCTCCCCAACCTCCACATCCTGCCACAACAATATCCTCTCCCCAAACTCCACATCCTGCCACAACAATATCCTCTCCCCAATCTCCACATCCTGCCCAGCCTGCCACAACAGTATCCTCTCCCCAAACTCCACATCCTGCCACAACAATATCCTCTCCCCAAACTCCACATCCTGCCCCAACAATATCCTCTCCCCAAACACAGCGAGCCCCGGAGAACACAGCGAGCCCCGGAGAACACAGCGAGAACCGGAGAACACAGCGAGAACCGGAGAACACAGCGAGAACCGGAGAACACAGCGAGAACCGGAGAACACAGCGAGAACCGGAGAACACAGCGAGAACCGGAGAACACAGCGAGAACCGGAGAACACAGCGAGAACCGGAGAACACAGCGAGAACCGGAGAACACAGCGAGAACCGGAGAACACAGCGAGA
The DNA here is from genome assembly GCA_009667805.1 of Leptobrachium leishanense. Lineage (NCBI taxonomy): Eukaryota > Metazoa > Chordata > Amphibia > Anura > Megophryidae > Leptobrachium > Leptobrachium leishanense. The sequence continues at coordinate 565,012,280 of CM019063.1, forward strand.
ACCGGAGAACACAGCGAGAACAGGAGACACAGCGAGAACCGGAGAACACAGCGAGAACCGGAGAACACAGCGAGAACCGGAGAACACAGCGAGAACCGGAGAACACAGCGAGAACCGGAGAACACAGCGAGAACCGGAGAACACAGCGAGAACCGGAGAACACAGCGAGCCCCGGAGAACACAGCGAGCCCCGGAGAACACAGCGAGCCCCGGAGAACACAGCGAGCCCTGGAGAACACAGCGAGCACCAGCTTTACCAAAAATCAGAGAGCGGAGAATACTAAACACCGCCCTAACACCTGCAGTAAACAGCGACTAGCACATGTGGCATATGTGGTAACAAATTTGACTGGCACAGAAGGCATGCAGGGTAACAGTGACTGGCACAGAGGGCACGCAGTGTTTCTTTGTGAATGTGTGGGGGGGGTGTCTTTACCAAAGTAATAAATATTCCACAAATATTTTGTCTTGAAAAAGGTGGTTTCGTAGAGCGGGCGGCCAGGGTCCGTCTGCCCTTGGATGTCCCAGCGGTATAGGAGGTCCAGGAGAACGATGCTGGGCACGCGGAGGGCAATGTTGGCGATCTCCTCGAGCTTAGACATGTTGGATGCAGGTAATAATGGGTTCAGTCGATGGATAATGGAGAGATCACAGCCGGGGATCCTCACTCACAGCCCAGCTCTACCCTCGCTCTGTCATCCCCACTCGCGGGGGGACGTGGCTGCTGCGCGGAGCCGGCCTCCAGCTAGCGTGCAGGGAGAGTGATCCTCAGCTACAGGAGCCTCCAGGACTCCCATGAATTACGATGAAGATCCCTGGGGGACCAGGGCGGCAGAGAGTCAGGACGGCGTCTCAGGGAACCTGCCACAGAAAAGACACATCAGCGTTGATCAGACCAAGGAACGAGTGGAGGACCAACTATACATTGGAGCAACGGCGAACCCTGACACACGGACGGACTGACTGTGCAGCGGAGGGAGATCAACCAGAATGATGAGGAGCCTCCACCATCACACCAACCCGGGTGACACATTGAACAGGAACATCACGCGGCCACTGCGGCTTTAACCCAACATTCCTGCTCTCTCACCAACCGATTATCAACCGGTCACTACCCCAGCGCCAGGTTATCACCCGTCACTACCGCAGCGCCAGGTTATCACCCGTCACTACCTCAGCGCCAGGTTATCACCCGTCACTACCGCAGCGCCAGGTTATCACCCGTCACTACCGCAGCGCCAGGTTATCACCCGTCACTACCGCAGCGCCAGGTTATCACCCGTCACTACCGCAGCGCCAGGTTATCACCCGTCACTATCGCAGCGCCAGGGTATCACCCGTCACTACCGCAGCGCCAGGGTATCACCCGTCACTACCGCAGCGCTAGGGTATCACCCGTCACTACCGCAGCGCCAGGGTATCACCCGTCACTACCGCAGCGCCAGGTATCACCCGTCACTACCGCAGCGCCAGGGTATCACCCGTCACTACCGCAGCGCCAGGTATCACCCGTCACTACCGCAGCGCCAGGTATCACCCGTCACTACCGCAGCGCCAGGTATCACCCGTCACTACCGCAGCGCCAGGTATCACCCGTCACTACCGCAGCGCCAGGTATCACCCGTCACTACCGCAGCGCCAGGTATCACCCGTCACTACCGCAGCGCCCGGTATCACCCGTCACTACCGCAGCGCCAGGTATCACCCGTCACTACCCAGGCGCCAGGTATCACCCGTCACTACCGCAGCGCCAGGTATCACCCGTCACTACCGCAGCGCCAGGTATCACCCGTCACTACCGCAGCGCCAGGTATCACCTGTCACTACCGCAGCGCCAGGTATCACCTGTCACTACCGCAGCGCCCGGTATCACCCGTCACTACCGCAGCGCCCGGTATCACCCGTCACTACCGCAGCGCCCGGTATCACCCGTCACTACCACAGTTTCCATCATCACAACAGACTGCTCATCATTATGACAGTGCCCTGTAACGCCAAACATTATGGAGCCAATTATTCCCCAATCGTTACAATCAATGCCACATGTTCTACCATCACACGGTGCGCCCCTCACTAATGCCATGTTACTCGTGGGTTGATAATATACAATGCCAACACTGGGCACAGATATTGAATAGGTGGCTGGCACAGAGGGCCACACAGTGACTGTAATAAAATGTGAGAATGCCAGGGTACAGCAGCATAACAGGGACATGGTGATTAGCACTGAAAGTGACGGGCACAATGGGTGACACAGTGACTGGAATAGCATTGTGACAGGCGCAGAGGAAGTGACACAGTGACTGGTATAGAGGAGGTGACAGTGTGACTGGCATAGAGGGTGACATAGTGACAGGCGCAGAGTCGGTGACACAGTGACTGGCATAGAGGGTGACATTGTGACAAGCGCAGAGGAGGTGACACAGTGACTGGCATAGTGGGTGACATTGTGACAGGCGCAGAGGAGGTGACACAGTGACTGACATTGAGGATGACATTGTGACAGGCGCAGAGGTGACACAGTGACTGGCATAGAGGGTGACATTGTGACAGGCGCAAAGGAGGTGACACAGTGACTGGCATAGAGGGTGTCACAGTGACTGCATAGAGGGTGACAGTGTGACAGGTGCAGAGGAGGTGACACAGTGACTGGTATAGAGGGTGACAGTGACTGGCATAGAGGGTGACACAGTGACTGGCATAGAGGGTGACACAGTGACTGGCATAGAGGTGACACAGTGACTGGCACAGCAGTTGGCACAGGGGGTGTCACGGTGGTTCGAGTGACAGAGGGCACTGAAGGTGACATGGTGCCCGGGGCACAGCAGGTGAGGTGGTGCCAGGGTACACACAGTGCAGGGCATTCTATGCTGATTAAAGCCCATATAACGAACCGGAAGTCGTGCCGCCATACAGGAAGAGGCCGCAGGTCACCGGGCTTTCCTGGATTCCGGTACTAGACACGGGCTGCTCTCTGATTCCCCGCCCCCGCCAGAAACACGTCACCAGACTCACCATAGAAAGGAGGAAGAAGAGACAGAACGCTGACTCTGAGCAGCCATGATGAATGAGGGAACTGGCAGTCCGCCACGTGATGTGAACACGCTGTTAGTTGCGCCATGTTGAGTGAGGGCAAAGCGGTTCAGTCTTCACCCTGTCACCTCCTGGTAATTCATTCAGTCTCATGTAGCTTGTCCCTGGGGTTAGAGGCCGGGCTGCACAGTGAGGACAGGCTGTGAGCTGGTGTTTTACCCGCGGCTTCTCTTTTGTTATTGAGACTACAGAGGGAATACAAACTGACCCCATACCTGGAGCTACTACAAGACCCCAAGGAGCTACTGTAAGGGACTCAGGTCAGGAGACGGCCGCCATCTTGAGCCAGGCGGCCATCTTGCTCAGAACATTGGTTCACTTGAATCTAAATAGTAGATATTAGCTGAAATTAGGATGTAGTTTACATAGAATTTTAGGAATATGTTAGATTAGCAGTAAAGCAATTAAACTAACGAAGATCCGGGCCGTTGCTGGCACAAGTGACAGGATAAGAGAATAGATACATCAAGGTCAGCAAAGCCAGCAGCTGAACAAAGAGAAGTGTGAAACTAGACGAGGCTTTATCTAGGATATACAAAAACAAGTCCATGGGAGGCGGGCATGAGCAGGAACCAGAGATAATGGTAAATCTTCCATTGCCAGAATAACATGAAGTCTGTCAATTTATGACCAAAGTGTGGAATGTCTTTGTATTTGATTAAGGGAGGTACGTGTCACGGAATGCCCCAAGAGGCTCGGACGCCAACCCCAGAACCCTCAGCCAGGGACAGTTTTGAGGACGGTTGTGTTGCTATGGACTCCTAGGTGCCGTTGCACCAGCAGAACACCTTGTTTTATTTTATTAGGTGTGGTTTCATTGTGTGATGTAATAAAAGTGTCCCCGTATGTGTACTGTGAAACGTATGTTAAAACCCCCCCATTGTATGCTTTGCTCGCCGCCATTTCCCAGTGCGGTCGAATTGATCGGATCGTAAAATGGCCGATTCGGACCATCCGGTCGAATCGAAAAATGGCCGATTCGAACCATCCGGTTACGAATCGGCACCACCCCGATTTGGAACAGCCAATACGAATCGGGACCCAGGTACCTTTTTCCAGCGAGGGCCAATGAGACTCATGGGGGCGGGCAGGGATTCCCATTGTTTTGACTCTGTGTGATTGTTTATAAATATATGTGAAGTTCCAAGTAAAAGTCAGTTCATCTAGTGCATACAGCTCCGCCTGGTGTCCTTTATTGACGACCGTCCTATTGAGATCCCGCGCGGTCTCAAGGGTACGTTACAAACGAGGTACGATCCCGCTACCCTGTGTCTGCATCTCGAATCAGAACAGAGGTGCATCGACCAAATCGAACGATCGACCACGCTTCGACTCCGCTACCCGATCCGAAGCCGCGGCGCGTCTTCCGCGCATCGGTATACCGAAGCGCTACACTTCCGAGGGAAATCCGAAACGTTTCCCATCCGAACGGCGCAACGGACGAAACGTTTCCCATCCGAACGGCTCGCTCCACAAACGATCCGATCTCCACCAAGGTCAGTAGATCAGCTACTCGAGACGCTGAGTGCCGTGTCACTCGGTGGTCGGGCTGATCTCCCGCAGGGGTCCCTCTCCACAGCCCGCCAACTTTTCCCAGGGGTCACTCCAGGCCGCACGAGACGCCGAGTGCCGCGCCACTCGGTAGTCGGGCCGGCGGTAAGCGCAGTGGGAGGAGCAGATAGGAGCACACCCGCAGGCGGACAACACCCATTCCGTCACAGTACGTACCCACTTGGGGTGGGATAGTGTCACCATGGGGTGGACTAATTGGGATGTACCTAATTATCTATTCCTGGTATAAAACACGATGTCTGTATGTAATCTGGGCTCATTCTTTGCGATTGAATCCTGTTTGAGCATCTGTTGTGACGTCACAATAAAGTTTGCCTTTCCTGAAGAGACTCGTGTCTAAGCAGTCATTGTCCGTGCCGGTCCGACTTTATTCCCGAGTGAACCAGGTGGATTCCGGTAACATTTTTGGGGGCTTCGTCCGGGATGAGAGTCCCTTCCGAATCGGCGGTGACTGCTGGACAGTAGCAATTGACTGCAGGCCTGAGGGGTCCCGAGGCTGGGTGTCCGTTGAAGGTGAGCTGACATCTGCAGGCGCCAAGCAGGATTTCCTGTTAAGTGGAGCTCGACTTGTCTCTAACAGACCCCTGGCCCGGGAACACTGGGACACCACCGAGTCCGAGGAAACAGCAAGCAGCGCGGCGATAGGTAAGGTGTCTTCTGTGTTTGTATGTACTGGATACCGGTATAGGGAGACATCCGACCATAGTTGGATAAGGAAACCTGCGGCCACAGTTTCGTCAGTATACCGAACCCGCCGCCGACAGCACGGACAGCACAGGAGCCAGAGTGGCTAGCGCGTGTCTGAACCCGGGGGAGCGGATATTGACTGGGTGTTCTGAATCAGAGGGAGAGGGTAGCCACGTGGAGTAGAGGTGTCATAAGTGTTTTTAAATAGAACTGCTGCACCTGGACAAGGAAAGGAGGAGGGATTCTGTGACTGGGCTGAGAGCCCTGAGTCAGTGCTAGTGTGTATTCTGTGTAGAGAAGAGGGCCATTGGGGCCAACGGTAGCTGCAGCGGGAGTGACACCGGGTGGGTGTATTGCCCATAGGCAAATCGGAATAGCAGGAGTGAGTGTTGCCATAGAACAGGGTACACATAGCTACAAGCAGACAAGAGTAGAGATCAACTAACTGGGTATAAGGAGCCAGAAAGGGTCGGCGTGCCCTAGGCTACAGGGAAAGAGTAGAATTGTCTAAGTATTGTTTTGTGCTGAATGTATCTGGTACAGTACGTGCTGTGATTGCTGAGAATGTTGTGAGTGGGTGTGCACCTACTTGCTTAGCAAGGAAGCAAATCTGAGAGTGGACTCAGAGGTACGTTTCCAGCTCAGGCGACTGCAGTTGGCTACTGTGACGGGATGGAGTGTCCGCCTGCGGTCCTGCTCCTATCTGACCCCCTTGATGGCGTCCGGCCCGACTACCGAGTGGCTCGGCACTCGGCGTCTCGAGCAGCCTGATCTACGACCTCTTGTTGGTGTGGAGGTGGCTGCTGGGCTGACTTGAGGCTCCTTTTCCTGGGATAGATGTGATGTGGAAGACCGCTGAGTGCCTTCTAGGTGCAATGTGATATTCCCTGGAAGAACTCACCAGACGAAGCTGTATGACTTCAAAACAGAAACTGATTTATTACAAGGTTTGGGCAGATCCTTTTATACGCACAACACAAAGACATGTCCAGACTTGAATGCTGTCAGACATGTCCAGACTTAAATGCCCTCATACAATACAGGATACATGTTAATACATCACACTCTAATAAAAACCACACCAGTAAAACCACATCTAGACATGAAATAAAATGTCCATACACGTAAACGCACAACCGAAATATAAAAGGAAAAAATGATCTTTAAAACTGTCTGAGTTTTTAGTCACGCGGCTCGCTGGAAGGAGCGCTCAGGTCCATTCCGTGACATTTCTCCCCCCCAATAAAGTCTGACGGACACGGTTGGACCCCAACGGGTCGAATCGGTGAAGTCGGAGCAGTCTCTGTGGCCCATAGTCTGTGGGTAGGAGGCGAGCCACCAGGCTTCTCCACTTGTCCTCGTAAACTAACCCGCTGGCAGAGGGGTGCTCCAGGCCCCAGCGCCGGGCGCCCCGTTGGGGCAGTTGGTGGCAGGTATCCCCTCCTGGGGAAGGGTTCATTCGTCGGGGAGGGGTACCGCCTGTACCACCTCCGGGGGTATCACGCACCCAGGAAAAACACGGGCCACTTGCACGCGTCCCTAGCGCTCTGGTCAGCTGCTGGAAAAAGTAGTGGCTGTAGGAGGCCTCCGGGCCAAAGGGTTGGAACAGTGGGCAGAGTTGACAACAGCTCTGCCCCGTAGCCAGCGCTTTTGCTGGAGAAGGGTCTCTGGGCGGGAGGATGGCTTCCTCCCTCTCCGGGGAAACCAAGTGCTGCGGGCAAGTCAACCCGGGGGTATCAGCCATCGGCTCCTCGGGGTAGGTGGTGGAGAGTGGGCAGAGGCCAGCGGCGCTCTGCCCCGTGGCCAGCTCTTCTGCTGGGTAGGGGTCTCCTTGTGGGCGGAGGGCATCTTCCATAGTGAAGGGGCCCAGGGGGGTGTGGAAACAAGCCCAGGGGTTCCTCGGGGGGATCCGGTGAAACAAGCAAGGGCTGCGGGCAAAGCAGCCTGGGTAGATCATCCATCTGCGCCTCGGGGCAGGCTGTAGAGGGTGGGCAGAGGCCAGCGGCGCTCTGCCCTGGGGCCAGCTCTTCTGCTGGGAAAGCGGGTGCGAGACCAAAATCCAGCAGGGTAGAAGGGGTCAGCGGCTGCGGGATAAGCAGCCCAGGGGAATCATCTTCCTGCTCCTCGGGGCAGGATGGGGCGGGTGGGCAGAGGCCAGCGGCGCTCTGCCCCGTTGCCAGCGCTTCTGCTGGGTACGGGTCGCTTTGCGGGAGGATGGCTTCCATCTCCAGGGGGATCAAAGGTTGCGGGCAAACCAGCCCGGGGGGAACATCTGTCTGCTCCTCGTGGTAGTCTGTGGAGAGTGGGCAGAGGCCAGCGGCACTCTGCCCCGTGGCCAGCTCTTCTGCTGGGTAGGGGTCTCCTTGTGGGAGGAGGGCATCCTCCATAATGAAGGAGGTCAGGGGCTGTGTGGAAACAAGCCCAGGGGGATCCTTTGGGTGGGTCCGGGGAAATAATCAAGGACGGTGGGCAGAGGGCCTCGGCGCTCTGTCCGGCTGCCAGTATTTCCATTGGGGAAATTGCCACTGGCGCCAGGTCTTCTCGGGGGAGCATGGGGTCCTCCATCTCCGGGGAAATCAAGGGCTGGGGAAAGACAAGCCCGGGGGGAACATCTGTCTGCTCCTCGTGGCAGAATGGGGGAGGCGGGCAGAGGCCAGCGGCGCTCTGCCCCGTTGCCAGCGCTTCTGCTGGGTACGCAACGGGGAACCCTATCTCAGGCTCCAATTCCTCCGCCGACCAGTCCCAGGCCATGGGACTCGAGCCTAACTGTGGGGCTCCGTTAAACAGTTGCTTGTAGGCCTTCTCAAGCTCGCATTCCTGTCGGGCCAGGAGCTCCAGTTCATCGAGGTCCACCTCGTCCCAGTCGGCTGGGCCCTCCATCCGAAGATCCATGATCTGATCCAGACGCCACTCCGTATCTTCTCCAAACTCAGGGTCGTTGGCCATCCTCTCATACAGTGGCCCTGTGCCGCCATAGTCGAGGCCTACGGTGGGCATGGCGTGGGTTGTGCTGGGCATCAGTGGGACCATCAGCCACTGGAAGGCCCGGTAGCTGGCATCCAGTGCAATCTCTCGTTGCACCAAGTGGTGGAGCTCTGCCTCCCACCCCTCTGAGGGTCGTCCTTCCAGGAAGGCCTCTCGGGCCCTATCCTGCGCCTGGTAGATGGCCGATTCGGAGGGGATCTCGGTACCTTGGTGGTACTGTCCATGTACCAGGGCCTCGTACCAGAGGCCTCGGCGGATCTCATCCCGCCGTTCGAACTCCAGGCGGTCTGTTGCGGATCCTGGATAGAGATCGCTGCTCTCCTGCAGTCTTCTCTGGAACTCTGCTTTCGCCTTCTTAATGGTGCAGATATCATCGTCGAGCCAGTCACTGGGGGGTGTAGCTTCCTTGACGGAAATTCCAGGCAAGCTGTAAATCTCCTCCCAAGTATCGCTGGGGAGTGCGGGTTCCTCCCATGAAGCTCCAGACAAGCTGTAAGTCCCCATAAAAGGATCGCTGGGGGGTGTAGAGTCCCTGGACGAAGCTCCAGGCGGGCTGTCAACCTCAACCCAGGGCTCTACGGGGTAGGTTTCAGGGGCGGGGTATTCTGTCCATGTCGCTTGGAGCTCGGCCAACCGCTGCTGGTGTTGGCGCTCCTTTTCTCGCTCCTCACCTTCTTGGAGGACCGTCATGAGTTGTACAACTGCGGCTTCGGAGGGGGTGGTGCCGCGTATCTCTAATATTGCTCGAGCTTTCTTTCGGAGGGGATCTTCAGTGGCCGGAGTCGGGGTTGGGTTCCCCTCATTTGCTGGTCCATCCTTGTAAGCTCCTTGACCAGGGCTTTCTTGTTTTTGGTGCCGGCGATTCCTCCACGGCACTCTAGCAGGTCTTGAAGGGTGCTTCTTTTGCAAGTTGCGTAGTGTGCCATGCTGTGTGTTTTCTGGGGGTTCAGAGAGCTATCCCACCGCTGCCACCAGTGTGACGGGATGGAGTGTCCGCCTGCGGTCCTGCTCCTATCTGACCCCCTTGATGGCGTCCGGCCCGACTACCGAGTGGCTCGGCACTCGGCGTCTCGAGCAGCCTGATCTACCGACCTCTTGTTGGTGTGGAGGTGGCTGCTGGGCTGACTTGAGGCTCCTTTTCCTGGGATAGACGTGATGTGGAAGGCCGCTGAGTGCCTTCTAGGTGCAATGTGATATTCCCTGGAAGAACTCACCAGACGAAGCTGTATGACTTCAAAACAGAAACTGATTTATTACAAGGTTTGGGCAGATCCTTTTATACACACAACACAAAGACATGTCCAGACTTGAATGCTCTCAGACATGTCCAGACTTAAATGCCCTCATACAATACAGGATACATGTTAATACATCACACTCTAATAAAAACCACACCAGTAAAACCACATCTAGACATGAAATAAAATGTCCATACACTTAAACGCACAACCGAAATATAAAAGGAAAAAATGATCTTTAAACCTGTCTGAGTTTTTAGTCACGCGGCTCGCTGGAAGGAGCGCTCAGGTCCATTCCGTGACAGCTACCAAGGGAGGAAGCGAATACGACACGAGAGAACTGTTGTTTGAAGTACCAGACAGTTGATTTAAAAGTGTTTTGCTGAAAGTAACATCTGCACTGTGAAAAAGTTATAGCTTTCAAGAATAACCATGGGTAACGGGTCTTCTAAACCAAAGAAAGCAAAGGAGGGTGAAACACCCCTGGAATATATGGTGCGCAATTTTGAAGCGTTGTATGAGACATATCACTATGGTGTGGAATTGAGTAAGGAAAAAATTAAAACTGTTGTGTACAATAGTTTGGCCAATGTTGGTCCCCGAATGGCCGGAACAGGGATCTATGGATCCAGAATTAATACAGAAAATGTACTCCCAGGGCACCGGGAGATATGGCCACCCAGACCAGTATCCATATATAGATAGTTGGAGGTACTGTGTGAGAGATAAAATACCCCGGGGTCATGCTAGATTAGACTTGTCTGAGAATGGCAGCTCTGCTCGGTAGCATAGCTTAGCCAGCCATGAGACCCAACCTGCGAAAATTGCAGTTATCATGCCAAGGGAAGAAGAATGGCGAACGGCACCAACCCCGCCTGTCGCACCAGACCTGCACACACTACTATTAGGAGTCCCAGGGGTGTGGGCAGAAGAGAACCCGTCTGGTTTAGCTGTGAATATCCCCCCTGTCTATGTCGATTTAAAACCTGGCGCAACGCCTGTGACTCTAAGCCAATATTACATTCCACAGACAGCCAAACAAAATATACAGACACATTTACAGAGACTGAAAGATTACGGGATATTGAAATTTTGTGTGTTACCGTGGAATACACCACTACTGCCAGTTCAGAAAGAAGGGACACAGGAATACCGTCCAGTACAAGATCTAAGGGCAGTTAATGAAGCCACGGTGACCCTGCACCCTGTAGTTCCCAATCTATACAATTTATTGGCATTAATTCCTGGTGATACAAAATATTGCACCGTGTTTGATTTAAAAGATGGGTTTTTTTGTATCCGTCTTGCTCCTGCAAGCCAGCCCCTCTTTGTATTTCAGTGGGAGGAATCTACAACAGGTGCGCGCTCAGCCAGGACCTTCTGTCCTTCAACGCTCAGCCAGAACATGTTGTTCTGTTGCAATATTTAGATGATTTATTACTTGCTTCCGCCACAGAAAAAGACGGTCTCTCCGCCACAAAAGCACTGTTATACCTGCTGTGTCAAGCAGGATATAAAGTTTCCAGAAAAAAAGCATAACTATGCAAACAAAGTGTAAAGTATCTCGGTTTTCAATTAACAGGTACTAAACGCACCCTGGGAGCTGAGAGGAAGAAAGCTGTATACCCCAACCAAAGACAAGTCCGTGAATTCCTAGGAGCCGCAGGCTTCTGCCGCCTGTGGATCCCAAACTTTGCAGACATTGCCAAACCCCTCCATCAAGCCACCAAGGGGGGAGAGCATGACCCCTTCCTCTGGGAAGAAGAACAGGCAGCAGCCTTTCTGGAAATAAAGATCCTTTTAATGGAAGCCCCAGCACTGGGATTGCCAGATCACAGCAAGCCCTTCCAACTGTATGTTCATGAATATAACAAAACAGCAACAGGCGTGCTGATCCAGAATTTTGGCTCATTGCCAAGGCCTGTGGCCTACCTGTCCAAACAATTTGACCCTGTGGCCTGTGGCCTACCCCCGTGCCTGAGAGCAGTGGCAGCTACCGCAATGCTCATCGCAGAAGCAGACAAGCTGACCCTTGGACAAGTTCTTCATGTCAAGGTGCCACACGCGGTAAATGTCCTGCTTGATGTAAAAGGAAGTTACTGGTTCAGCAATAGCAGGATGACGAAGTACCAAGCCATGATGTGTGAGAATCCACGGGTTTATCTGGACCTCATCGCTACCTTAAACCCAGCTACACTACTGCCTGACTGTGAAGAGGATACAAATCATGAATGCCTCCAAGTCATGGAAGAAGTATTCAATAGCAGACCAGACCTGACAGATATACCCCTAGACGAATACGACCTACAGTTGTTCACTGATGGGAGCAGCTATATGGATGATGGGAAAAAGGCTATGCAGTTGTCTCAGGAGAAGAAATTATCGAAGCAAACCCCCTACCAGGCCATACATCTGCACAACTGGCTGAGATAACGTCCCTGACCAGGGCCCTCGAAATTTCTAAAGGAAAAAGAGTGAATATCTATACCGACTCCAAGTATGCTTTTATGACTGTCTATGCACATGGTGCACTATACAAAGAATGAGGTCTACTCATGTCTTCAGGACAACAGATAAAGTATGCAGCTGAGATTGCGGCTTTACTGGAAGCTGTGTGGAAACCAACTGCTGTCAGTATCATGCACTGTCGTGGCCACCAGAAAGGTCATGACGAAATTCCTAAAGGTAACAGACGCGCGGACCAGGCTGCAAAAGCCGCTGCAAAACCACTGCTACCTTCTGACCAAGCCTCCAAAGTCCTCCTCTGCAAGCAAGATGACCAAGACCCAATGTCAAATTACGAATTTTATATGAATTGGAGGAAGTTCGAACCAAAAGGAGAATTTATTGAGATTATTCTACAGAAATGGTTTGCTGATGATGAATTGCTCGAAAACAACCATGATTATATTCAATGGCTTTTCCCAAATCAAGGTCAAGGTCGAATTTTTTTTCTCCAGGCCTCTGAGTCCCAAAGAAGCACGTCTGATGAATAACACCTCAGAAATTCAGCAGAGGCTCCACCGAGCATACAAGATGATGCTGAAATTCTTCGGCGTAAAATTAGTGGGGGAGGATGGAGAAGATGCTGAAATAACCGAAGTTGAACGAGCAGAAAATTTTGCTGAACGCTTTGCCAATCTGACAGCCAACCCTTATAATAATTTGAGGATCACACGATTGCTGACAAACTTGGGAGAACTGGGAGCAAAAGAATACCAAGCCCCACTGGTAAAGTTCATCCTCAAAGAGACCTTTATCAGCAACAACCTGCCACGGATGAAGAAAAGTGTGATGAATTTCTTTGTGCCAGCAGTGAGAGATGTGCAGAAGAGACAAGACCTGCTGTACTTCGCTTGGCGACATTACCAACCAAGAGAAGAATTCATCTGGGGAAAACAGGAGGAATGTGAGAGATACAAGGCCACAACACCACTAGTGGTAGCTGCACTACTTCCGGCTCCACTGAGTGAATGGACACCTGTGTACTCAGAAAAGGAGAAGAAATGGCTATCGGAGGAACAAGGAGAATATGGAGAAGATGGATGGTTCCAATTGGCAGACAGAAAAATAGTCTTGCCAGCAACATTGGCATCTGGGATCGTGAGAGCACTTCATGCAAGTACTCATGGAGGAAGAGAAATGATGGAGCAACAACTGGAGCCACATTTCTACGTGCCAGGACTGTCAGTAGTCTGTAAAGCAATAGCCAAGCAGTGCGTGACATGTGCCAAGAATAATCTGAGAGCAGGCCCCAAAGCTCGGGAAAGGTCAAGCGAATGAACCGAACACTAAAGACTTTGATGTCAAAATTAGACTGGTTGGATGTGCTGCCGATAGTTTTATTGCACATTAGGTGCAGGCCAACCCCCCAATTGAAGCTAAGTCCGTACGAACTCGTGTTTGGACGGCCTACCCCTCTTATTAATGGGCTAAGGGGGGACCTTCGGGCATTGGGGGAAACTAAATTGAATGAACAGGTTGTATTGTTGGGGAAAACAATGCAAAAGCTAAATACTTGGGTGGGAGATAATTTACCTTACTTTTTAATATCCCCCACTGTATAAGTATTGTCCAGGTGACTCGGTTTGGGTGAAGGAGTGGAAAAATTACCCACTAGGCCCAAAATGGAGAGGTCCTTACCTTGTCCTATTATCAACCCCTACAGCAGTGAAGGTGGCCGAGGTGGTCCCGTGGATATATCACTCCAGACTGAAGGCAGCTGCAGCCAATCCTGAACCAGAGTGGAAGTCGTTACCAACGAGGCCAATCTATTAAGGCTAAAGCTGACAACGACCGCAGTCTTGAGCACATAAAAGACTCAACAAGTGCGTGTTTTGAAGGACACAATAATGCCGGACCACCCACCAACGAGGGAGCAAAGGGATCCCCCGGGGGATGCCCCAAGGGCTGTTTTTAGAGGTCCTGCCCCGACCCTTGATCACCCAGAGATGACTTTCACTTTTGAAATTCCGGTGGGGAGGGATTGGGTTTATGTGACTGTAAAAAGAATTGCCCAAGGGATTATGATATTCTTGGTACTGATACTGTACCTTGCTAACCTGATCTATGGACTATCCCATGGAGCATGCCCCAGGTGCCCAAGCACAACTGAGAAAGTGGACATCTCCCATATCTGGAATGGTACACATCCAATGATGGAAAACCGTACCATGTGGAGACAAAAGCGAGATGCAGAGTCTGAGAAGGCGCCAAGAGGGCACCTGCTTGTGAAATTTAAGTATGTATACGCAAAGAAGTCTGGACAGACCGCGTGTTGGGTGTGCAGCAGATTGCACCCAGAGACAATTTATATTCCATTTGCTGCAATTCCTATGAACTTAAGTACATTTGCAACTGGAAATATTACGATACACAATATTGTTGACCCCCAGGTCAAACCAGAGGCATTCACCCCTGATTACCCCATTACTGGACCAGTGTACCCACCAGAGTGGTGCATTCAGTTAAGGGGAAATGGTTCAGAGAGAGGCGAGAACCCTTGTCAGTCAAGTAGATTTAACTGGACTTCACACGTATATAGGATAGAGACAGGGCCAGGGATACTTCTGATTAGGCCAATACAGCTTACCCGAGACCAACAACAGACGATTGCGAATGTGACTGTGGATAAACGAAATGCACTGGATCCTGTGAAACGATTGGGGCGAATGATGATAGAGATGACAAAGGGAACACTACACCTGTCACCATTTATACTGACTGGAGGTTATCAGGTGTGCTGTGGAAGAGTGTGTTACACATGGGTACCACCTACAATAACAGGGATGTGTTATTTGGCCAGACTGATTCCAATTCAGGGAGTAAGAGGAGATGATACTGACACAGACACTGAACTACACCCTAGGTACCCACTGGTATTTGAGAAACAGAAGGGAGAGTTATTCACTAAGAAAGATCGAATATGGGCATGGTTTCCAGCTTGGACTGGCAGGGGAAGAGAGTTGATGGTGAGAATGAATAGTTATGCTAATTTGATGGATGAGATTCTGGATAAGACAAGCATGGATATTCAGTTGCTGAATCTTGGGCTGAGAGAAATCCGAAAGTTGCAGATGATACATGACGTGGCTCTGGAACAAATCAGTGCAGCGTTGAATGGACAGGGTGAAATGACAATGCACTATGAGTGTTGCACATTCATCAGAAACACATCACATGAGGTTCCTGACTACTACCAAGTAATCCAGGATCTCCAGGAGAAGGTAGTCCAGTTGCAGAACACAGCTAGACAAGTTGCTGCTGAAGGCTGGAATCCACTTTGTGGGTTAGGAGCTATCAGACTGGTTTGGATCAATCCTGGGATTTATCTCACAGTTTGGATCCATGATAATAATGGTGGTAGTGATCTCAGTGGTAGGGATACTCCTGTACCGCATAGGGCTGTGTCTATGGCCACTATGCAAGAGAGCTCTTACGCCTACACGAACACAAAAGATACCACTGATGATATGTTCCCAGCAAGAATAGGTCCCCTGAAGTACGAGTGTAGTAGAAATTAATCTACTTTTAATATTTCTGTGTAGTTTGATCCACTGCACTTACAAGCAGCTCTCTGCTATCCCTGCCATACTTACCTGAACGTGCGCAGTAAGGAGACCCAGAGACTCTGCTGTGGTCTTGTTCGATCCTCATTCCCTGTATAATGGATCCTTCTTTAAGCCCAGAGAGAGTCACACACACACCATGCTTCAAGCTGGAAATCCTCTGGACAAGAGGCCTCAGAGCCCCTTGTCCGCTTAATTTAATACACAATAGGACAACGCCCAGTGGCTAACTGGCTTTACAAACAGGAACCAGTTAGACCGGTAATTACATTTACATATCAAAAGGACAGGGGAGTGGACTGGGATGATCAACCTGCCCCCTGTACATGACTCATCCCTGAGTTATGTAAGCCATGCCTGTCCAACCATCCCCCATCACTGTCAGTATGGACCCCATTCAATACTGATCAAATCTGATCAGTATTAAGTGAAGATCTGTCTACTTGTTCTTATGGATTTGCGACATATATCTGCGGAGACAATACAGTTATTGTCAGTACACAGTACCAGTGTACAGACAAGGCTTAAATGTCTTGAAAGCAGGTATGGCTCTAAACCCAGAAGAAGGTTTTCATAGTGACGGTTTTGCCGCTGGATCGGATTAAACCCAAATACACTCTGCTAGAGCGTTTCTCCGTTTAAATCCTCACACAGGGAGACAGATGACAACTTATAAAACACACACATCCTAGAATATAATGTCCACATGATAAAATTTCCACAACAGTCCCTCCTCTTTGTCATTTGCTCCCCAGTGTCCCTTGATGAATCTCGATCTTCCTTGGAAAGAAACAGTTCCTCTTGTATATGGAAAATTCTGAATGCAAAAAGCCAGAAAACAACAGAAAGTCCATCTTGACACGTAGAATCTTAAAGCAAGTCTTAAAACAAATCTTGACACGTAGATCATAAAGCAAGTCTAAAACCAAATCTTGACACGCCGATTTTTTTGGCAAATCTTAAAACAAATCTTGACACGTAGAACTTGACACGTAGAATCTGCTTTAGGGGAGGTGACTCAGAGGGAGGACATGAGGTGGTGGGTTGCGTCGGTCGGTCTGAAATCCTCTGTATCCGGTCCATGGGTTGGTGTTCAGGGCGTCTCATCTGTTCGGGCATCGGTAACTCGGTCGATAAGACATCAGGAACATCTCACTCCGGCATATAGAAGGAATAGAGACAGAAACACCATAAGTATTAATACTCCCATTACCTTTAGCCAGGATCCAATGGAAAACAAGAAATCCCCGAAGCTTCCAAAACTTTAAAAAATGTTCCAACCCTCACTAGCTATAGCTCCGCTTCTGCCCTGCTCCCATCAGTGTGGACCTGACCCTTGTAAATCCCCCCCTTTGGACGCTCTACTGTCTTTGTTCCTTGGTGATCTCCCTCACTGCAACACCGCACAAGAATTTAAACAAGCGAACGGCAGGAGCCAGAGTTACTATTACAAATGTCTCCTTGTGACCCTTGCTAGTCTTAGGTGCATTTCCCTCGCTAAAAACTAAACAAATAAAGAAAATGATACTCTTCACTCTTTGACGTAGTTGAGAAACTTCTTGCAGTGACCGGCGTGGATCCAGTTGTCTCGTCCCTCGAACTTCAGGGAGGTTGGCGTCGTCTGCAGCACCTGGAATGGCCCACGATATCTCGCCTCTAGTCCCGTCCTCGGAAGTTTCTTTAGCATGATCCAATCACCTGGTTGACTGGGTCTGGGAGAGACTCCCGGACCCGGTGGACTTTTTGGAGCTCATCAAGGAAAAGCAATCATGATGGTCCTCAAAGGGTTTCCCTACTAGGTTGGAAAATTGATTAGAAGTTGAGAGGTTAAAATGGTTAGTAAAAGTTAGAAAATTTACGTTTTTCACACCATTATCTCCACACCATTATCTCCCCCCTTCTCTTCCTCCTTCATAACAGGAAGAAGAGACGCTGGGTTCAAAATGGTGCATCGTCTTAGAGTCAGTTTAGTGGGTGTTAGGGCCACT
Organism: Leptobrachium leishanense; assembly: GCA_009667805.1. Taxonomy (NCBI): domain Eukaryota; kingdom Metazoa; phylum Chordata; class Amphibia; order Anura; family Megophryidae; genus Leptobrachium; species Leptobrachium leishanense. Next base: position 565,029,911 of record CM019063.1, read on the forward strand.
TAATGTCTTTACTCTCTTGGTGGTGTTATGGAAAGTTTGGTCTTTGCGCATAAAGTCCTGGTGCACTAAAAAGGTACACTTCAGTATTAAAGGGCGCCCAGTACAAACAAATCCGTCACTATAAAAATACACGCTATATTTAGTTCTTTCTGTATAAGACACAAAGTACTTCTCTATCCCAAGAGGAATCAGACAAACACGCTGCTTCATGCTGGAAATCCTCTGGCCAAGTGAGCTGTGGCTCCTGGTCAGTTTAATTTATTAGACAATCGCACACGCCCAGTGGGCAGCTGGCTGTACAACAGAAAGCCAGGTTGCCCAGTAATTACATTTACATATCAAAAGGTCAGGGGCGTGGACCAGAATGACCGACCGGCCTCCTGGAGATGACTCATGGCACAGGCAAGAAGCTGCAAAATTGGATGCTGCAGTAGTGAACCCAGGAGCAATCCAGTGTTCTTCCACCTGCGCACACATAACCATCTTTGACTGGTGCCCCGGGTAATGACTTGAATGGGCCATCATTGGAAAAAGTGATCTTGGCAGACACCATTTGTTGCCAAGACCCCAGATGTCATCTGGGCCTTGTGTAGCCCCCAAAGCTGTCCACCTCCTCTTCTCCTGCATCTCTGCCTGCCTCTGCAGTTTCTTAAACTCTTTCAGAGATACATCAGAAGGGACGGCCAGCATCAAGGTCTCTAAAGTGGGGCTCAGGGCACCTTCCTTGGCAGCTCTATCTGCCAAGGCGTTCCCGTCGGCCTCCAGAGATCTGTCAGCCGTATGTGCCTTCACTTTCAAAATGGCTATTTCGTGTGGCAGGCGGAAGGCAACGAACAGTCTCTTGATTAACTCCGCATGTTTCACCGGCTTCCCTGAACTAGTTAAAAACCCTCTAGCTTTCCAGATTGGACCAAAGTCATGCGCTATCCCAAAAGCATACCTAGAGTCCGTATAGACGTTAACCCTCTGCTCCTTGTGGATCTCACAAGCCCTTGCCAGTGCCCACAACTCAGCCTCCTGTGCTGACATGTGTGAGCTCAAAGAGCCTTTCTCCACAACCTCACTGACTGTAGTTATAGCATATCCAGTGTGTGGCTTACCGTCTGGGGTATAATACCTGGAACCATCTACAAAAAGGTTTTTGGCCTCTGGAATGGGAGTCTCCCTCACCGGACTGATGGCTGTTGACTCAAGTTCCATCAAGGAAAAGCAGTCGTGATGGTCCTCAAGGTGATTCCCTACTAGGTTGGAAAATTGATTAGAAGTTGAGAGGTTAAAATAGTTAGTAGAAGTTGTAAAATTTTCATTTTTCACACCATTATCTCTCCCCTTCTCTTCCTCCTTAATAACAGGAAGAAGAGACGCTGGGTTCAAAATGGTGCATCGTCTTAGAGCCAGGTTAGTAGGTGTTAGGAGAGCCACTTCGTACTTAGTCAACCTGGCAGCAGAGAGGTGTTTTGTCTGGGCCTGATTCAGGATTTCCCGCACCGAATGGGGAGTATAGAGGGTCAACGGGGAGTCCAAGACTATGTCACCTACCTTCTGTAGTAGTACAGCGCGGGCAGCCACGGCTCGTACACAACCGGGTGAGCCTCGGATGACCGGATCTAGGGTGGTTGATAGGTACATGATGGGTCGGTACCTGGGCCCGTGTAGTTGGGTCAGTACTCCAGTTGCATGGCCCTGATTCTCATGGCAAAAAAGATAGAAGTGGAGGTCGTAGTTGGGCAGACCTAAAGCAGGTGCTTTGGAGAGTTCCTGGGTCAAATCCTGTAGGATCAACCAGTCGTCGTCTGACAATTGAAAAGGTGTTTTTGATGTCAGCTCATAAAGGGGCCCTAATTTGGAAGATATGTTAGGGATCCAGTCTCTGCAGTAATTGATAAGTCTGAGAATGGCTCTCAATTGTCGGGTGTTTTTAGGTCTCTGCAGGTCTTTCAATGTCTGGACTCTCTGGGTGGTTAAATGTCGGGTTCCCTGAGAGATGCAATGTCCTAAAAATATGACCTTTTCTTTGCAAAACTGTAATTTCTCCTTGCTAGCCTTATTACCTGTGACGCCAGATGGTTAAGCAAGGATACAGTATGTCGATAACAAACCTCCTGCGTGGGACAGCAAAGTAGCAAGTCAACCACATACTGCAGCAGTACCACCTCTGGATCCATTGGGGCCCACTGATCTAACACGATCTTCCGCTTGCAACTGTATTCCGAGGGACTAGTCACCGACCCCTGAGGGAGACGTGTCCATGTTAGTTGTTGACCCTGGAATGTAAAAGCAAAAAGGTACTGGCACTGGGGGTCCAGTGGTACTGAGAAAAAAGCATTGGTTAAATCAATGACAGTAAAAAACTTTGCATTTGGTGGAACAGAGGCCAGCAAGGTGTGGGGGTTAGGGACCAGAGGAGCATCACTAATAATGATCTTGTTTACAGCTCTCAGATCATGCACTAGCCGGTATGTTGTTTCCTGGCCTTTGGACGACCTTTTGGCCACTGGGAATAGTAGGGTGTTGCAGGGTGATTTGGTTGGCGAGAGGACCCCTATCTGTAGATATCGGTCCACTTGGATCTTAAGACTGTCCATTTGAGCCACACTCAAGGGATATTGTGGTAATCGGGGTAAAACGCTCCCTGGCTTGATGTTAACTGTAGTTGGCGGCACGGGAAGAAGGCCCACATCGTACTTATCTGCTGCCCAAATTTTGGAATTTACCTCTGCCAGTACATCCAACTCCAGGAAACAGGTTGGTTCCGTTAGATATGGTAATGCTACCATAGCACATAATCGTTCTTCTGATAGTGCGCTACTTACCACAATGCCAGCTGGAGTGTACTCAATAATCGCCTGTATTTCTGATAAAATATCTGCTCCCAACAAATTAATGGGAACATCATCCGATACCAGTACAGACCTGATGGCTTCCGTGTGCTGCCCTAGTCTACAATGGAGTGGTTTGGTGGTCTGTAGAGACACTGTCTGACCTGTGAGACCCACAGTGGGTATAGTCTCCCCAGAGAGGGGAACCTTGCATCTGAGATCTCTGGATCTCAGAACAGTTCGGGCTGCACCGGTGTCAATGAGGCAAGGGAGGGGATATTTTAATTCCTCGATAAACAGGTTTATATGGCCTGACACCGGTTTGCCAGTGTGCCATGAAGAATCATAGCCCTGGCTGGCCATCCCCACGACCGGAGTCGTCGGATCGTCTGGAATGAACTGCCACTTACCCTTGGGTCTGTTAGGACAGTCACGCTTTAAATGTCCTTCCTTTTTGCAGATGTGACAAGTCCTGGTTTTCCAGCATTGTGTCTTTTTCCCACGATCTTGGTACGTTTGTTCTGCATCGGGGGCTTGTGACACAAGGACTTTGGATGTTTTATCCTGTTTCTTCCTATCCACTTCTCTCTCTATAGCGGAGAGAGTGGATAGAATGGCAGGTATTGTCATTTCACTAAATTCGGGTCTGGCTAACAATAACCGGGCTCGAATTTTCGTATGGATGCCTTCTAAGAATTTGGCTCTTAGTAGGAGGTGAATAGCGGTTAACTTATCTCCATCGGTTGGCACATCAGTGTGACGGAATGAGGTGTTATCCGTCTGCGGGTGTGCTCCAATCTGACCCCCTCTTGATGGCGTCAGGCCCGACTAACGAGTGTCACGGCACTCAGCGTCTCGAGCGGCCTGAGATGACCCTGGCGTTACTTGGCGAGATGGTGCTGCCGAATTAAGTTGACCCGTTCTGCGTAGTGGGGAGCTAGGAGACCGCAGAGTGTCTCCTGCACTGTGATTTTAGCGATGAAATGATGACACCAAACGGGGCTGTATGCTTCAAGTCAAACGCAGTTGAACTGACTTTTTACTCAAATGGGACACACATTTAAACATCTCGCACACAAAGGAGGCATGCCCAGGCTTGAATGGGAACTCAATTTGCATACAATGGCATGCTTGCATCATCCGATTACACACACACACAGAGCAAATGTACACAGAATTAGCATACAATTGAATTTCAACACAGCCTTTCACTCCTAGCAACCAAGGGGAAATATAATACCTTTAAATGCATCACACAATTACCCATCTGAATCCACACTCATACAATACAGAATACATGGTAATACATCACACCAATAAAACCACATCTAGAAAAGGTATAACTGTTCATTTCAACACGCAAAACCGAAAGAGTCTCAAATAAAGAAAAAGGTCTTTGAAATGTCCCAGGCTGTTAGTTCTGGGGCTCGCTGGTCAGAGCCCCTATGTCCGTTCCATGACATTCCTCCCCCCTTCAAATGAGTCCGACGGACCCGGTTGGACCCACACGGGTCAAATAGGGGAAGTCGGGGAGCTTGGATCTCCGGGTTCCCGGGCCGATTGCCGGGATAGACCGTCGGCATTCCCGTTCTGTGGCCAGGGCCGGTATTGGATAGAAAAGTTAAAAGGTTGGAGGGCCAGGCTCCACCGCAACAGGCGGCCGTTTTCCCCCGCCACCCAGTTGAGCCACACCAGGGGGTTGTGATCCATCATTACGGTGAAGGACCGCCCGTACACATACGGCTGGAACTTTCGCAGGGCCCAAACCAAGGCCAGACATTCTTCTCGACCGCTGCGTATCCCACCTCCCGGGGTAGGAGTTTGCGGCTGATGTAAGCCACCGGATGATCCCCCCCGTCGTCCCCCACTTGGCTTAGTACGGCTCCCAGTCCGAACATCGATGCGTCTGTATGGACAATGAAGCGTTTGTTATAATTGGGAGCTGCCAAGAGGGGTGCTTGGGTTAGGGCGGTCTTCAGTTGTTGGAAGGCGGTTTCGCACTCCGGGGACCACAGGACTTGGCGGGGCAGGGTTTTCTTAGTCAGGTCGGTCAGGGGTTTGGCGAGGACGCTATAGTTGGGAACGAATTTCCGGTAGTACCCTGCCGTGCCCAAGAAAGCAAGGACCTGAGTCTTGGTGATGGGGGTGGGCCACTCCAGAATGGCTTCTATCTTGGCCGGTTCTGGACGCTGGGTTCCCCGACCCACCCGGTGGCCGAGGTACTGTACCTCGGAAATCCCTATCCTACACTTCGCGGGTTTAAGGGTCAGGTTGGCGTCCCTTATCCGAGCGAATACCACCCCCAGATGGTGAAGGTGTTCCTCCCAAGTCTGGCTGTAGATGGCGATGTCGTCCAGGTACGCGCAAGCGAATTCCTGGAGGCCATCGAGGAGGTGATCGATCAACCGCTGAAAAGTGGCCGGGGCGTTCTTCATCCCGAACAGCATGACCCGAAACTGGTACAGGCCAAACGGGGTGATGAAGGCCGACTTCGGGTTTCGCCTCCTCTGCAAGGGGAATCTGCCAGTACCCCTTGCACAGATCTACCGTGGTCAAGAAATGGCCCTGGGAGATCTGATCCAACAGCTCGTCGACTCGGGGCATGGCGTAAGCATCCGTGACAGTGCAGTCATTGAGCCTCCGGTAGTCGACACAAAACCGGGTGGTACCATCCTGTGACGGAACGCGATGTAATAGTCCGCCCGCGGGTGTGCTCCAATCTGCGTATGCTTCCTTCCCCCTTTGTGTTGTTCCACCGGCCCGACTACCAAGGTTGTGACACTTGGCGTCTCGAGCGACCGGGTCTGACGTTGCAATCTTGGTGACCGGCACAGCGTAATGGACCCTAGTGTGCACCCAGCCCGACTACTGGGGAATGACCCTCAGCGTCCCGAGCAGCTGGCCACTGACCGGTACGTGCGCTTCTACAATATCGGTCAGAACAGGTTCCGTCCGCGGAGATTCGGATCTCTCCGGCAATCGGATCGGCTGATGGTCGGTCGTTCGGGCTATTCGGATCACCCAGCGGTCGATGTGCCCATTCGCTACGCCACACTGACCTTCGGATCTCCCGGTAATTCAGGTGGCCAACGGTCGATCGCGCGGAAGTATTCGGATCGCCCTGCGGTCGAGATGGCCCTTCGTAGCACGCACTGACCTATTCGGGCTCCCAGTGGCTACAGATATCCCACTTCGACCAGCACTCCGTTCGGATCTAGCGGTAATCGACGCGCCCGCGCCCGGCAGAGTACTGACCCTTCGGATCTTCCGGTGGCTATATGCAAGGGGTTCCGTCGGCTAGAAGTATTCGGATCGCGCGGCGGTCGAAGCGCTCACGCGTTGTCAGGTGCGGATTCTTCGGATCTCTCGGTAGTTAGCTGGACAGGCTCAGTCGGCGGTAGATTCAATCGCGCGGCAGCGGCACGCGGTATGTCTTCGTTTCGTCCGGGGTGCTGAACCACGAGGGATGTCAGACACAGTTGGCAAACAGAGACACGAGACGCAGCTTCATGAACTCAAAACCAAAGACACTTTTATTTTTACAACATCAGTATTTATACCTTTACCACGAGCTCCACATCTGGAACACCCCCTGCCCGCCCCCACAGGTATCATTGGCTAAGGCGCATCGGGGCGTTGCCGATTCGGAACCGGAAGGTTCGGATCGGCCATTTTACCTCCTGCTCCGCCCGATCCGAACACGCGGCGGGCGAAAATGGCGGCAAATTTAAAACGGCATTCGTTACACAATATCAACACTTAAGAAATGGCGGCAAATTTAAAACGGCATCCGTTACACAATATCAACACTTTTATTTACAGGTACTCCTTCGGCCAGCTGGAATGCAGGAACGTTGGTGCAACGGCACAAAGACATAGTCCATTAACTATCAGTGTCCTGATCCCCTGTCTCTGGCTGAGGGTGCTGGGCCAGTCCATCACATTCCTCCCCCGCCCCAAAGTCCGACGCACCCGGTAGGACTCCTACGGGTCGTGCCGGGGTAGTCGGTACTCCACCTTCTACCAAGTTCAGATCTGACCGTCGTGACAACCCGTCAGCATTGCCATTTTGGGCCCCTGGTCGATACTGAATAGTGAAGTTATAGGGTTGAAGCGCCAAGCTCCAACGCAACAGCCGGCCATTCTCTCCCGCCACCCGGTTTAGCCACACCAGGGGATTATGGTCCGTGAGTACCGTAAACGATCGTCCATACACATATGGTTGAAACTTTCGCAGGGCCCAGACCAGAGCCAGACACTCCTTCTCCACCGCAGCATACCCCACCTCCCGCGGTAACAGTTTTCTGCTAATGAAGGCCACTGGATGGTCTCCCCCGTCGTCCCCCACCTGGCTCAGGACAGCTCCCAGTCCGAACATGGACGCGTCTGTGTGAATGATAAAACGCCGGTTATAATCGGGAGCTGCCAATAGGGGAGCTTGAGTCAAGGCGGTCTTTAATTGTTGAAAAGCCCGCTCACAATCCGGGGACCACAGGACTTGTCGAGGAAGGGACTTCTTAGTCAGGTCTGTCAGGGGTTTGGCCAGATCACTATACCGGGGCACGAATTTTCGGTAGTAACCCGCTGTACCCAGAAAGGCTAGAACTTGCGTCTTAGTCACGGGGGTGGGCCAGTCCAAGATAGCTTCGATTTTAGCGGGCTCAGGTCGCTGCACCCCGCACCCTACCCGGTGACCCAGGTACTGGACCTCTGCCATCCCCACCTTACACTTCTCAGGCTTGAGGGTTAAATTGGCGTCCCTGATGCGCCCCAGGACCGTCCCCACGTGGACCAAGTGTTCCTCCCAGCTCTGACTGAAAATGGCGATGTCGTCCAGGTACGCACACGCAAAACTCTGGAGGCCATCGAGGAGGCGATCTATTAAACGTTGGAATGTGGCGGGGGCGTTCTTCATCCCGAACGGCATGACTCTAAACTGATACAGGCCGAACGGGGTGATGAAGGCCGACTTCGGGGTCGCCTCCTCGGCAAGGGGAATCTGCCAATACCCCTTGCACAGATCCACCGTGGTCAGAAAATGACCCCCGGCGATCTGGTCCAGTAACTCATCGACCCGGGGCATCGGGTAGGCGTCAGTCGTGGTGCAATCGTTCACCCGTCGGTAATCTACACAGAACCGGGTGGTCCCGTCCTTTTTGGGTACCAAAACCACGGGCGATGCCCACGGGCTGGCGGACGGCTCGATGACCCCCAGTTCCAGCATCTCCCGAATCTCAGTCCGCATGGTCTCCCGGACGGCCTCCGGAAGACGGTATGGCTGTCGCAGAGGCCGCTGCCCGGGGGTGTCCACGGGGTGAATGGCTTGGTCGGTATAACCCGGCAGGGCCGAAAAGACTTCGGAATAACCCCGAAGCAGTTGCCGTACCTGGGCCTGCTTTTCTGACCCCAACGCCTCCCCCAGTTGCACCTGATCCACACCCGAGGGTTGTTTAGTCACCCCGGTAACTCTACCAGGGGGAACGGTTCCGTCTCCTCGCCCGCGGGAGCACATATGGCCTCCACGGTCTCCGGGCGTTCGTGAAAGGCCTTCAACATATTGACGTGGTACGTCCGTTGGATTCTGGTGTTCGCGCAACTCGCCACCACATAGGTGGTATCCCCCAGCCGGGTTACCACCGTGTAGGGACCTTGCCAGGCCGCCTGCAGCTTGTTCTGCCGCTGTGGTTTCAACACCAGAACCCGCTGTCCTACACCGAACGAGCGGCTGCAAGCAGCCCGGTCGTACCACGTCTTCTGTTGCGTCTGAGCGGCCTCCACGTTTTCCCGGACCAACCCCGCCAGTTCTGCCAAGCGCTCCCGGAGCTTCAGGACATAACTCACGACCGGGACTCCATCGTTCCCCTGCTCCCCCTCCCACTGAGACCTAACGAGATCCAGGGGCCCCCTCACCTGACGTCCGTACAGCAGTTCGAACGGAGAGTATCCGGTAGATTCCTGCGGAACCTCCCGGTATGCGAACAGCAAGTGGGGCAAGTACTGCTCCCAGTCTTTCCTCTCGTGTACAAAGGCCCGCAGGAGTTGTTTCAAGGTGCCATTAAATCGCTCACACAGTCCGTTGGTCTGCGGGTGATACGGGGCACTGTGTAACGCCTTGACCCCACACAGACGCCAGAGCTGCTGTGTGAGCTCAGCAGTAAACTGGGTCCCTTGGTCAGATAATATCTCTCGTGGAAATCCCACCCTCGTAAACACCCGCAGCAAAGCATCTGCCACTGTGTCCGCCTGTATGTTGGCCAAAGCCACGGCCTCAGGGTACCGGGTCGCGTAATCTACAATGGTGAGGATATACTTCTTCCCGGTAGCGCTGGGTCGAGGTAATGGTCCAATAAGGTCGACCGCCACCCGACTAAAAGGCTCCTGGATGATGGGCATGGGTCTTAGAGGCACCTTCGGGTGATCCCCGGCCTTTCCCGCCTTCTGGCATACAGGGCATGTGCGGCAAAATTCGCGGGTGTCCTCGCTAAGGCGGGGCCAGAAGAAGGCCCGCGCCAACCGGTGGCGGGTCTTTTTCTGCCCCAGATGCCCTGCCAATGGTATATCGTGTGCTAAGCGCAGGAGCTCTTGTCTTGGGCCCTGGGGAACCACCATTTGTTTCTGGGGGGCCTGATTCTTCCCGGACCCCTCCCTCTCAGTGTATCTATATAGCAGCCCATTCTCCCACTCTATCCGGTCACTGCGGTCTCCGTCCAGTCCCTGGCCAGCCCGGTCACGATAGCCCTGCAATGTGGGGTCCGTCCGAGTCTGATAGCGGAGCGTCTCGGGGGAGCTCCAGGGGCAGGGAACGTCAGGAAGTCGGGGACACGTCGGTGTCGGTAGGGGCGTAGGGATCGGGCGGGACGTGGGGGTCGGGCGCGGTGTGGGGATCGGGCGGGGTGTGGGAATCGGGCGAGGTGTGGGAATCGGGCGAGGTGTGGGAAACCGTCTCACCTGGGTCCCTCTCGGAGTGCCATTGCTGTAACGTGTGCTCTGTGATCTGGTAGTGACTGGTGCGGCCGCTTCCGTGGAGTAGGCAGAGACCAGTCGACCCAGGTCATTGCCGAGAAGCACCTCGGCTGGTAGTTGGTTCAGCAACCCCACTCTGACTACTTTCTCTCCGGATCCCCAGTCCAGGTGAACCCGGGCCGTCTCCAGCCGGAGAACCTTTCCACCAGCCACCCGTACCGCAACGGTATTCCGTAACCGGTCGTTCTGTTGTACTAAGTGGGGCCGGACCAACGTGATTGTAGCCCCAGAGTCTCGGAGTCCTTCCGCCGCCTTCCCATTGACCCACACCGCTTGGCGATGGTGATGGCGATTATCGGCCGCGGCAGCTTGTACCGGGTCCGCCTCGTGCAGTCGCTCCCATTCCTCCGGAGCTTCCGGCCAGGGAGGATCAGCGTCGTAGCAATGAGTAGACTGTGGTGGTCTAGGAGATGATCTTGCTAGGTCCGGTCGGTTGGGGCAATTCTGTTTATAATGTCCGTCTTGGTTGCATCCATAGCAGCGTATGTTGGCCATGGTATTGGGGCGACTGGGGGGTCGGGCAACCAGCGGTCGGACCGTAGGCACTGGGAGTGACGGGGCCGGGGTCACTGGTCTGGGAAGTAAGGGCCGCTCCCCCCCCGTGACTTTCCGCGTGTCAACATATTCATCGGCCCAAATAGCCGCTTGCTGTACAGTGTGGGGTTTCCTGTCCCGCACCCACTCCCGGATGGCGGTGGGCGTATGTTCGAAGAACTGCTCCAGCAGGAGCAGTTGCGTTATCTCGGTTACAGTCTCGGCTTTGCTTCCCAGAAACCATGTACGTAAATCCCGCTGTAGTCGGTGGGCCCACTCCACATGTGTAGCGCCGCTGGGGCGGCGAGAGTTTCTAAATTTAGCCCGACTGGCTTCTGGGGTCACGGCGAACCGGCTCAACAGCGCCTGCTTCACGTGCCCATAGTTGGTAGCTTCCTCATCTGGCACCGTGCGGTATGCCTCCGCGGCCCGCCCGGTCAATTTGCACGCCAGGATCTTACCCAGTCCGTGGGATGAACTTCGTGGACTTGACACAACCGCTCGAAATCCTGAAGATAACTCTCTATTTCTTCGTCGGTCTCGCGGAAGTCTTTAAACGCCTGAAAGGGCACCTTTCTCCCCGGGGATCGCTCCACCCGGGGCTGTTATCTCGCTGGCTCCGCACTTCTGCCAACCGCAGTTCGTGCTCGCGTTCTCTTTCTCGTTCTTCCTCCTGGCAGATTTCTCGAACCAGGTGCTGCATCACTGCTTCCGTCGGGGCTGCTCCGTAGAAGGCGGCCCGTTCTCGGACCTTCCTCTGAAGGGCACTTTCGTCGGCTCCAGCCGCGACGATGACCGGTGAGGTGTCGGCGGGTAGCGCTGCGCTCGCCGCACCTTGATCCAACCGTCGTAGCTCCTCTATTAGGGTGTCTCGACTCTTGGAACCCGGAGTGCCACCCCGGTTTTCTAGCATGTTCCGCAAAGTGTCTCGTTTGTAGTCGGCATACACTGCCATGATGGGTTCTTCGGGGAAGTCGATAGTATTGATGGCAGAGAGCGATCCCACCGCTGCCACCAGTGTGACGGAACGCGATGTAATAGTCCGCCCGCGGGTGTGCTCCAATCTGCGTATGCTTCCTTCCCCCTTTGTGTTGTTCCACCGGCCCGACTACCAAGGTTGTGACACTTGGCGTCTCGAGCGACCGGGTCTGACGTTGCAATCTTGGTGACCGGCACAGCGTAATGGACCCTAGTGTGCACCCAGCCCGACTACTGGGGAATGACCCTCAGCGTCCCGAGCAGCTGGCCACTGACCGGTACGTGCGCTTCTACAATATCGGTCAGAACAGGTTCCGTCCGCGGAGATTCGGATCTCCCGGCAATCGGATCGGCTGATGGTCGGTCGTTCGGGCTATTCGGATCACCCAGCGGTCGATGTGCCATTCGCTACGCCACACTGACCTTTCGGATCTCCCGGTAATTCAGGTGGCCAACGGTCGATCGCGCGGAAGTATTCGGATCGCCCTGCGGTCGAGATGGCCCTTCGTAGCACAGCACTGACCTATTCGGGCTCCCAGTGGCTACAGATATCCCACTTCGACCAGCACTCCGTTCGGATCTAGCGGTAATCGATGCGCCCGCGCCCGGCAGAGTACTGACCCTTCGGATCTTCCGGTGGCTATATGCAAGGGGTTCCGTCGGCTAGAAGTATTCGGATCGCGCGGCGGTCGAAGCGCTCACGCGTTGTCAGGTGCGGATTCTTCGGATCTCTCGGTAGTTAGCTGGACAGGCTCAGTCGGCGGTAGATTCAATCGCGCGGCAGCGGCACGCGGTATGTCTTCGTTTCGTCCGGGGTGCTGAACCACGAGGGATGTCAGACACAGTTGGCAAACAGAGACACGAGACGCAGCTTCATGAACTCAAAACCAAAGACACTTTTATTTTTACAACATCAGTATTTATACCTTTACCACGAGCTCCACATCTGGAACACCCCCTGCCCGCCCCCACAGGTATCATTGGCTAAGGCGCATCGGGGCGTTGCCGATTCGGAACCGGAAGGTTCGGATCGGCCATTTTACCTCCTGCTCCGCCCGATCCGAACACGCGGCGGCCGAAAATGGCGGCAAATTTAAAACGGCATTCGTTACACAATATCAACACTTAAGAAATGGCGGCAAATTTAAAACGGCATCCGTTACACAATATCAACACTTTTATTTACAGGTACTCCTTCGGCCAGCTGGAATGCAGGAACGTTGGTGCAACGGCACAAAGACATAGTCCATTAACTATCAGTGTCCTGATCCCCTGTCTCTGGCTGAGGGTGCTGGGCCAGTCCATCACACATCCTTTTTGGGAACCAGGACTTACGGGCGAGGCCATGGACTGCAGAGGGTCGATAACTTCCAGCTCCAGCATCTCCGGATTTCAGCCCGCATGGATTTGCGTACTGCCTTCGGGAGTCTGTATGCCGGTTGCCAAGGGGACGCTGGCGGGGTTTTCACCTGGTGCACGGCCCGGCTGGTGTAGCCAGGGAGTGCGGAGAAGATCTCCTGGTGCTCTTGGAGCAGCTGCCTGGCCTGCTCCTGCTTATGGGGACCCAACCCTTCCCTAGCTGCACTTGTTCCACCCCTGAGGGCCGACCGTCTATCCCGGGGAGGTCTACCAGGGGAACTGTTCTGCCTCCTCGGTCGCAGGAGTGCAGATGGCAGATACCGTCTCGGGGCACTCGTGGTATGCCTTCAGCATATTGACATGGAACGTACGCTGGATCCTGGTGTCGGTACGGCTGACAACCACGTAGGTGGTCTCTCCCACTTGGGTGACCACCCGATAGGGGCCCTGCCAGGACGCCTGCAGCTTGTTCTGCCGCTGTGGTTTCAACACCAGGACCTTCTGCCCCACGAGAAACGAGCGGCTACGGGCAGAGCGGTCGTACCATGCCTTCTGCTGGGCCTGGGCTGCCTGCACGTTCCCCTGAACCATCGCAGTGAGTTCGGTCAAGCGCTCTCGGAGCTCCAGGACGTAACTCACGGCGGGGAGCCCTTCGGCTTCCTGTCCCCCCTCCCACTGTGCCCGGACTAAGTCTAGGGGGCCTCGCACCCGTCGCCCGTACAGGAGTTCGAAGGGGGAGAACCCGGCCGACTCTTGGGGGACCTCCCGGTAGGCAAATAACAGGTGGGGTAGGTATTTCTCCCGGTCTTTCCTCTCTTGGGTGTAAGCGCGGATGAGCTGTTTCAGGGTCCCATTAAACCGCTCTCACAGCCCGTTCGTCTGCGGGTGGTATGGGGCGCTGTGAAGCGCCTTAACCCCGCACAGACGCCAGAGCTGTTGGGTTAGCTCAGTGGTGAATTGGGAGCCCTGATCAGACAAGATTTCCTGAGGAAATCCTACCCTAGAGAACACCTGTAGGAGGCCATCGGCGACGGTGTCTGCCTGAATGTTAGACAGGGCCACCGCCTCGGGGTATCGGGTGGCGTAGTCCACCACGGTGAGAATATATCTCTTCCCGGTGGCGCTGGGGCGGGGTAAGGGACCAATTATGTCTACCGCCACCCGACTAAAGGGTTCTTGAATGATGGGCATGGGGTGAAGGGGGGCTTTCGGGTGGTCCCCAGTTTTCCCCGTTTTCTGGCAGGTCGGGCAGGTGCGGCAGTACTCCCGGACATCCTCACTAAGGCGAGGCCAGAAGAATGCTCGGGTTAACCGGTGTCGGGTCTTGGCCATTCCTAGATGGCCGGCGAGGGGAATGTCGTGGGCCAGTCTCAGGAGTTCCTTTCTGGGGGCCTGCGGTACTACTAGCTGTTTGTGGGGAGCCCGTGGTTTCAGAGCATCTCCCCTATTGGTGTACCGATACAGTAGCCCATCTTCCCACTCAATGCTGTCGTCCCGTCTGTCGCCAGGACCCTGGCCAGCCCGGTCACGGTACCTTTCTAGGGTGGGGTCAGTCTGGGTCTGGTGCCGGAGGGTGGCTGGAGAGCTCCACGTGAGGGGGTGGTCCGGGGTAGGAGATGTGAGTTCGTCCGGTCGGGGGGGGGGTCTGGGAGGCTTGGGGGTTTGGGAGGTCGGAGAGGTCTGGTTGGTCTCACCTGGGTCCCGACCGGAGTGCCTTGGTCGATCCGGTGGCTTTGTTGCCGGGTGGTCACTGGGGCGGTCGCGTCCGTGGCATAGGCTGATACCAAGCGTCCCAGGTCGTTCCCCAGGAGGATTTCTGCCGGTAGTTGGTCGAGTAACCCCACCCGCACGGATCCCTCCCCCGACCCCCAATCCAAATGGACTCGGGCGGTAGCGAGTCGGAGCACCTTGCCTCCGGCTACGCGAACAGCGACGGTGCGGTCCAGCCGGTCCTTTCGGGGAATCAGGTGAGGCCGGACAAGCGTGATGGTAGCGCCGGAGTCGCGGAGACCTTCGGCGGCCCGCCCGTTAATCCATACCGCCTGTCTGTGGTGTTGGCGGTTGTCGGCGGATGCAGCCTGCACGGGATCGGCCTCATGCAGCATCCCCCATTCCTCCTGTGGGTCCCAGTATGGGGATTCCTCCTGGTAACAATGAGCCGCGGGTGGGGCTCGGATGGGGCCCCGCGGAAGGGGCGGCGGTTGGGGCAGTTCTGGCGGTAGTGGCCCATCTGGCCGCACCCATAACAACGGATGGTAGCCGTGGAAGGGGCCGGTTTGGGACCCGGGGTGCGGGCCAGCGTGTTGTTGGCTCCGGCGGGGAGGTGGGGGTGTGGCACGGGAGGTGGTAGGGTGGATCGGGAGGGTGGAGGTCGTTCCCCCCCGTGGGACGTGCGCGTGTCCGTATACTCATCGGCCCAGGTGGCCGCTTGCTGCACCGTCTGGGGCTTCTTGTCCCTCACCCACTCCCGCACGGCCGGGCGGTGTGGTCGAAAAACTGCTTGAGACGGAACAGCTGAGTGACTTCTTCGAGGTTTCGAGCCTTGCTTCCGGCGAACCAGGTCTTCATGTCCCGTTGCAGCCGGTGCGCCCACTCCACATGGGTAGTACCGTGGGGCCGTCAGGAATTTCATCCGGCTGGCTTCGGGGGTGATGGCAAAACGGGCCAGCAGGGTTTGTTTCACCTGTTCGTAGTCCCGGGCTTCTTCATCTGGGACAGTCCTGTAGGCCTCCGCAGCCTGCCCTGTTAGTTTACACGCCAGGATCCCAACCCAAGCGGCCCGTTGAACCTCGTGTAGTTGGCACGAGCGTTCAAAGTCCTGGAGGAAACTTTCTATTTCCTCCTCTGCCTCGTTGAAGCTCTTGAAGGCCTGGAAGGGCACCTTCCTTGCCGTTGGTCTTTCCCAGTTGGGGTTTCCTCCCTGTTGGTACTGGATTTCCGCCAGCCGTATCTCATGTTGGCGCACCCGCTCCTGCTCTTCTTCATGGGTGATGTCCCGAACGAAGTTCTGGAAGGTGACTTCTGTCGGCGCGGCTCCGCAAGCCGCTGCCCGCTGCTGTACCTTCCTCTGTAAGGAGTTTTCAGGGCTGGACGCCTGAGCTACGATCGGTGGTGAGGTTGCGGGCAGGTCCCTGGTCTGCTGATCCAGGGCCGCCAATTCTTAGACCAGGGCATCCTTTCTCTTTGAGCCTACGGTTCCTCCACGGTCCTCCAGCATGCCCCGCAGTGTGTCCCGTTTATAATTGGCATATGCTGCCATGATGAGGGTCTTCTGGGGGTGCAGAGAGCTATCCTCACCGCTTGCCACCAGTGTGACGGAATGAGGTGTTATCCGTCTGCGGGTGTGCTCCAATCTGACCCCCTCTTGATGGCGTCAGGCCCGACTAACAAGTGTCACGGCACTCGGCGTCTCGAGCGGCCTGAGATGACCCTGGCGTTACTTGGCGAGATGGTGCTGCCGATTTAAGTTGACCCGTTCTGCGTAGTGGGGAGCTAGGAGACCGCAGAGTGTCTCCTGCACTGTGATTTTAGCTATGAAATGACAACACCAAACGGGGCTGTATGCTTCAAGTCAAACGCAGTTGAACTGACTCTTTACTCAAATGGGACAAGCATTTAAACATCTCACACACAAAGGAGACATGCCCAGGCTTGAATGGGAACTCAATTTGCATACAATGGCATGCTTGCATCATCAGATTACACACACACACAGAGCTAATGTACACAGAAATTAGCATACAATTGAATTTCAACACAACCTTTCACTCCTAGCAACCAAGGGGAAATATAATACCTTTAAATGCATCACACAATTATCCATCTGTATCCACACTCATACAATACAGAATACATGGTAATACATCACACCAATAAAACCACATCTAGAAAAGGTATAACTGTTCATTTCAACGCGCAAAACCGAAAGAGTCTCAAATAAAGAAAAAGGTCTTTGAAATGTCCCAGGCTGTTAGTTCTGGGGCTCGCTGGTCAGAGCCCCTATGTCTGTTCCATGACAATCAGGACCAACTTCCATATCTGCATCTAATGCCGCTTGTTTCAGGTGACGCCAGAAACAAACGCATTCCTCCCCAGGATTTTGACAGAGTTTCATCACATCCGTGGTAGAGGAGGCACCATACATCTCTGAAAGTTTGGCTAGCAGGACAACGCAGAATTCCTTACCTCCGGAAGTGGCCTGTCCGTGAGTGACAATGTTGCAGCGGGAAATTATAACCCCTGCTGGTTCCTCTCCTAGTTTTGCCCTCAGAACTTGGGCACAGTCCGTTCCGCTCATGCCGTAACTAAATTGATTTTGACAAAACATTCCCGCGAACCCTCGTGGATTCGTTCTATAGTCAGGCATTTCGGCTAGGATGGTTCTGATTTCCAGGGAAGCAAAAGGGACATGCCATACCACCCTCTCCCCTAACGTCCTTTCACCGTCGGCAATGGGAACACCCTCGTATTGTTGCACCCGACTGGATAAGTACCAGGTTCAGAGACACAAGTGGGACCAGGTGTATACCTTGGAGGCTGTAGCTTCATTGGACTGCTGTGTCCTACCTTTCCCATGACCATCCCCGTCTGGAAGCCATCCAATGAAGGGTAGATGGTAGGCACGGCTGAATCAAAAGCTCTTAGCGCAGCTATGCAATCCCCACGGTTCTTTAGTCTGGTCCCAATTCCCTTAGACTCACATAGCATCTGCAGATCCCCAGTTGGAAATGATTCGTACTTAACTGTAATTGGAGGAGGAAACGCCCCAGATGTGGCCGAGGGAGACGGATAGAGAGGGTTAGGTGGAGTTGTGGGAGCGAGAGGTATGGTAGCTGAGAGAGAGAGCAGAGTAGAGGTTGTTACATTGGTGATGGCAGAAGCATCAGATGAAACTACAACAGATCCAGTGTTGGTGGATCCAGCCTGCCTTAGCAGAGTTAGCCCAGAAAGAGCCTCTTCCGCTTCCAGCATTGGATCACCAATCGCGGCTATCCCCTCTGGCCAGGTGTACATAATGCGGTTCTTCCGGACTGAAACCGCCTTCTGTATACCCTGCCGGTTTACCATAATAGACTTCTGAAGCCACAGCTGAGCTACATCTAAAGTCTTTGCCGTCCAGAGTCTGGGTTTAAACTCAGTTATGAATTTCTCCCATCTCCAGGCGTCAAACGTCCCTTCCAGAGGGATACTCCAAGCGGTACCCTTGGACCATCTATGCCATTCTTTAAGGGGTTTCATGGCCTTCGCCCCAAAACTAGATTTCATGTGCTGCGCAGCCGTCTGACTGTGGGAAGCCTCGCTTTCCTTCCCTTGCATGGACGGCACATTGCCCATGGCGATTCGAATCGGCTTATCGTCTTACCCCTGCGTGCAGGGAAACCCTTGCACCAATTTAGGAGAGCACCGCCTGGTGTCTTCTTCTGCGGTGGATTGTCAGACTATAACCACTATACCACTATAGTCCCCCAACTAGAGACCCTAACCGAGGCGACGTGTAACTCTATGGCTTGTTGTCCCAACAGGTTTGGTACAGAACTATGCCCCAAATGATTAGTCAACAACCACAGATTACCCCCCTTCCCGAATTATGTCTCTACCCCTCACAGTGTATGCATACACGAGCGTATACGCTGTACACCCGTACACTGCGTCGCCAGACTAAACCGCACAGCACAATGACTATCCTCTTTCTCTACAGAACAATGTGGCTTCTCTCAATACAGAAGTTAAATGGGGATAGCCTTCTTCTGTCTATTTGCTAGTTGTACGATGCCTTATTACAACACATGAATCACTGTCACCAAATGAAGCTAACAAACCGTCTGAACTTCAAAACTGAAATAAACTACTCGCTGCACAAAGCAACTATGAACCCATAAAAGCGTGTTATTGTCGCTTGCACAATCTGCCTATGGAAAGTAAATATAAAAAGAAAGTTTTTTCCTTTTTTTTTTTTTTAAAAACCAAATCTTTCTTTTCTACTGTAATACCAATAAAAATAAAATCACCACTAAAGGTACAAAAACTCTTAGTTAAACTTGGTCTTACTATCTAACGAAACTCAGTACAAAGTAAAGATTTCACTTAAACTCAGAATTCAGTACAAAAACTGCAACCGCTTTACTGAAATCTGCTTTCTGTATAAAAATACAAAAATAGTTAAACCTGAGAACAAACAAAAATTTAACTACAAACAAAATGGTGGTTGAGCTTCAACAAAATGGTGGGTTGAGCTTCGACAAAATGGTGGCTGAGCTTCAACAAAATGGTGGCTGAGCTTCAACAAAATGGTGGTTGAGCTTCAACAAAATGGTGGGTGAGCTTCAACAAAATGGTGGCTGAGCACATGGTGTCACACAAAGGATGACAAAATGGTGTCTCCAAAATCCAGCAATAAAAACCCAAATTAAACAAAACAGTTTCTTCCTATTCCCTGTGCCCTACTCCTGAAAATTGGAGCAAGCAGCATAAAAATCCTTCACTTGCGGTCTCTCCTGTGCAAATGCTAACGAAGGAAATGCTGCCTTTACAAACCAAAACCACCTCTTACAAACATAAAAGTTGCAACAAAAACGATACCCTGTAATGATCACCCCACACGTCACAATCAACTTCAGATACACCACCAAAAGTTATTTCACACGGTGACCAGCACTATGAAAATAACCCAGTCGCACTTTTAAAACATCCAGCAAACTCCATACATAAACCCCGTACAAAGACCCTCTTGGCTGTATTAACCAGGGATTTGCAAAATATAGACTCTATCCCCAGCCAATACCCCTATCCCTCTATGTACAGATATTAATCCCCTGTCCTTATACACAAAGAGTGAAAAAGCAAAAAGAGAGATTCTTTTGCTGGGCGCGGATTACCGCAACAGCTTGCAGAGAGACCAGATGCTGGTTCCAGGACAACAGAAATTTCAAAAACTGAAAATAAAGTTTTACCAACTTCGCCGGCTTTTTCTGGTTGTCCAAAACCAAGAATCCAATCTCCCTCCTTTGGCAAGCTGCTCTGGAATCCACGTCAGCTCCTAATACAAGGCTCGCCAATTGTTATGGAAAGTTTGGTCTTTGCGCATAAAGTCCTGGTGCACTAAAAAGGTACACTTCAGTATTAAAGTGCGCCCAGTACAAACAAATCCGTCACTATAAAAATACACGCTATATTTAGTTCTTTCTGTATAAGACACGAAGTACTTCTCTATCCCAGGAGGAATCAGACAAACACGCTGCTTCAAGCTGGAAATCCTCTGGCCAAGTGAGCTGTGGCTCCTGGTCAGTTTAATTTATTAGACAATCGCACACGCCCAGTGGGCAACTGGCTGTACAACAGAAAGCCAGGTTGCCCAGTAATTACATTTACATATCAAAAGGACAGGGGCGTGGACCAGAATGACCGACCGGCCTCCTGGAGATGACTCATCCCTGAGTCATCTCCATGATCCCCGTCAGCCATGTTTGTCCCCATCCCCCGTCACTTGTCAATATGGACCCCATTCAGATACTGCTCAGAGTGATCAGTATCTGAGTGAAGATCAATCTACTCGTTCCTATGGGTTATTGACATATCTGAGGGGACAAATACAGTTATTATCTCAACACGGTACCAGTGTTGAGACAAGGCTTAAATGTCTTAAAAGCAGTTATGTCTCTAAACCCAAAAGAAGGTTTTCATACTGACGGTTTTGCCGCTGGTTTGGATTTAAAACCACATTCAAATCCAACACAGAGAGACAGATGACAACTTATAAAACACGCACATCCTAGAATATAATGTCCACATAATAAAATTTCCACGACAGTGGTTAATGTCGGGTACCCTGAGAGATGCAATGTCCTAAAAAGATAACCTTTTCCTTGCAAAACTGTACTTTCTCCTTGTTAGCCTTATTACCTGTGGGCACCAAATGATTAAGAAATGATACAGTATGCCGATAACAAACCTCCCGTGTGGGACATCAAAGTACCAAGTCATCCACATACCACTCCTGGATCGATTGGGGCCCACTAATCTAACACGATCTTCAGTTTGCAACTGTATTCCGAGGGACTAGTCACTGACCCCTGAGGAAGACGTGTCCATGTTGTTGACCCTGGAATGTAAAAACACAAAAAACTAGAGAGAGCAGAGTTAGTTACATTGGTGACAACAGAAACATCAGAGGAAACTTCAACAGATCCAGTGTTGGTGGATCCAGCCTGCCTTAGCAGAGTTAGCCCAGAAAGGGCCTCTTCCGCTTCCAGCATTGGATTACCAATCACGGCTATCCCCTCTGGCCAGGTGTACATAATGCGGTTCTTCCGGACTGAAACCGCCTTCTGTATACCCTGTCGGTTTACCTTCATAGACTTCTGAAGTCACATCTGAGCTACATCTAAGGTCTTTGCCGTCCAGAGTCTGGGTTTAAACTCCGTTATGAATTTCTCCCATCTCCAGGCGTCAAATGTCCCCTCCAGAGGGATACCCCAAGCGGTACCCTTGGACCATCTATGCCATTCTTTAAAGGGGTTTCATGGCCTTCGCCCCAAAACTAGATTTCGTGTGCTGTGCAGCCGTCTGACTGTGGGAAGCCTCGCTTTCCTTCCCTTGCATGGACGGCACTTTGCCCATGGCGATTCGAATCGGCTTATCGTCTTACCCCTGCGTGCAGGGAAACCCTTGCACCAATTTAGGAGAGCACCGCCTGGTGTCTTCTTCTGCGGTGGATTGTCAGACTATAACCACTATACCACTATAGTCCCCCAACTAGAGACCCTAACCGAGGCAACGTGTAACTCTATGGCTTGTTGTCCCAACAGGTTTGGTACAGAACTATGCCCCAAATGATTAGTCAACAACCACAGATCAGTCAACAACCCCCTCCCCGAATTATGTCTCTACCCCTCACAGTGTATGCATACACATGCGTATACGCTGTACGACCGTACACTGCGTCGCCAGACTTAACCGCACAGCACAATGAACATCCTCTTTCTCTACAGAACAATGTGGCTTCTCTCAATACAGAAGTTAAATGGGGATAGCCTTCCTCTGTCTATTTGCTAGTTGTACGATGTCTCAGTACAACACCTGAATCACTGTCACCAAATGAAAAAAACTTCTCAAAAAACCTAACAAACAGTCTGAACTTAAAACCGAAATTACCTTTTCGCTGCGCAAAGCAACTCTAAACCAATAAAAGCATGTTATTCTCGCTTGCACAATCCACTTTGATGTAGTAAATATAAAAAGAAAGTTTTAAAGCCAAATCCTTTCTTTTCCTACCACAAAACCAACAGTAATGCGATACTATACAAAACGCACCAAGGTTCTAAAACCCAAAACAATTACATGAAAAAAACAAACAACCGAAGTACACTCTCTACCAAAAACTTCAGTTACAGGACATCTTGCTATATACATTGAGATTCAGTAAAAAGTAATTTTTAACTTATAAACCAAAACTCAATGCAAACACCAAAAAACAAAACAAAAAACCCTTGGAACACACAATTGTATAGGACTGAATTAACACATCAATGCCTGAAACAGTCCAGTCCCCAGCCACCTTTATATTACCATAGAAACAGGATTTAACATAACAAGGTCCCCAAACAGGTTTCCAGCGAAATGAAAAAGTCAATTTAAATTAAGTTTAAAAGTTCCATTTTTTTTTCCTGCAAAATACAAACAGTAAAATAGTTTACAAAGACCTCAATAACATTTCTTCATTTCCGCTTCTCTGGAACCCAAAATTAGGAACTCTGCTGAATTCCCAGAAACGATCTCTTTCCTCTCTAAGCTTCACATTTTCACATTTCAGCCATTCATATTGGGATTTTAAATCTGTTTCCTGGATCCATGACCTTGGCTGTCCCTGGCTTCTATGCCTTTGCAAAGATCCATGTCTGGGACCATTACCCCACCTTGCTGAATAAACCGCTTTACTTCTAGGTGTGGTTCTGGGATACTTAGAATCTCTGTGTCTGTTGCCATTAGTTACCACACAGTACCTCGCAATATGTGAAAATCCCCTGCATGCAAAACAACGAATAGCTTGTCTCCCTGCACAAAACCTTCTCTGGGCACATGGTGATTGGCCTTGCGGCACAACACTAACCATCCCAGCATGACTAGATCCCACACTACCATCTGAATGGGGTCCTTTTACCACAGACTCACCTGAGATATCCTCCGCCATTGCATTAACCTTTCCAACTCCAGGGTCAGACAAACTGTCCATCTCCATCCCTGAGTCGGTTTCAATATCTGACCCAAAGTCCTCACACTTCTCCATACTTACAGCACAATGTTCAACTTCTGTCCTCCTGCTGGGACCAGACAATTCCCTTACAGCCTCCTGTGCATGCGTCGAGCTTTCAGACAAACATTCATTCTCCTTGCACAGCTCAGTATTAGACCTCACAGTACATTCATACTCAGTGCTAGCTTCAGCTGCCTGCTGGACAAGAGCTCTCAATTTACCAATTTCCACTTTTAAATCTTCCATCTCTCCTTCCAAACTCAGCTTCAGCCTACAAGATTCCTGAAATTTATCAGCTATCCAACCAGCAGCAAAAATCAGAGCATACTTTCCTTTCAGTTTGCGGAACTTTCCGTTACCTATCAGGTTTGCTACACAATTCTGAGCCTGCCACCACGGGTCAGTAGATCCCTGCATAGCTTGAACAATGGCCACTGTGTGTTCTATTTTAGCTACTTCCTTAAAAATGCTTTCCATTGTACAGGAATACAAACACTACAATGCTTACTATGAAAAAGACACTGCTATCAATCTCTATGAGTTGTCCCAATACTTTTGGCACAGAACTACAAAGCACCACCCTTCTACACTGTAGTACCCGTATTAACTATGCTAAACAATTCTACAATTCAGTGTAACAGCCACAGATATACCTACCTGAATAGACTGCTTCCCTCATCAGCTCCCTCATCCTATAACCTCTGATCCAGGACCAGCACCTTACTTGCAATACCACAATACAAAAAGACAGTGGCTCGGTCCACATTTTCCTACAGAGCACCACAATTATGGAATAACCTCCCAGACACCATCAAATCTTCCACCAGTCTTAAGTCACTCAAGAGCTCCTTACTAACATACCTCAATACAGAATGCACCTGTAAACATGTAACCTAGTGACTATATTTCTACATATTTATTTTCTGTTAATCTGTATATTTGTGTTATTTTTTAATATCTTGCATTGTATTACTTTGTATTTCTGTAACTGTAACACTTCAATGTTCTTGAACCCAGGACATACTTGAAAACAAGAGAAATCTCAATGTATCCTTCCTGGTAAAATCCTAAATAAATAAATAAATAAATATACAAACATTAAGCAGAATCATTAACCATCACACAATGATTCCCCTATCAGGCTGGTCACTGGGCTATAACATAACCGAACACTCAACCGATATCCAGCACAAAACTTACAACAAAATCAAGCTGTACATAGAAAAGTTACAAAACAAAACAAAAATAACTTCAGGACAAAAACTAATGTAGCGCTGTGTTTAAAACCTTACTGTGGCAGTACCTATTTTTGGCCACCGGAGGGAGACAAGCACGATAAGAGACACTGAACATTGAGACTACGTTTCCCGGCATGCTTTGCGAACAGACACAGGAAGTGGGTGGGACACAGACGCTGTACATCCTGAGCCTCGTGGAGATAGCTGGCAGAGCGCGCCAGGGAGTGAAAGAGAGAGGACACAGTGCTGCAGAGCGGAACCGTGACTAGGCCGGAGCGCAAGTGCGGTCTATCAGGATTCCAAGTGGGGTTATCCAGCCTTGCAAGAAGGAGACCCATTGATCCACAGGCATTACCCAAGCTGCTGTCAAGGAAGCGGAGGACCCTCGAGTTAGGAGTACCGCAGGTCCATTGGATGGGAGAGCAGGCGGTAGCTGTACCAGTCACTGTCGGAGCAAAGAGAGCCAGACAACGGATACAGTAGCCAGTATCCCAGCAAGGCACCGAGCGGAGGGACGTCCTGGGTCAGAGGAATCTTGGTGATCGAGCGGATGGGTGAGAGGCCTCCAAGGCCGGTTTTATAAAGTCAAGAAAGCACGCTGCTGTTTATTTCTAAAACCCGCAGGGCCCCAACTTGACTAGTCGAAGACATCGTTTAAGAGATTCACTGGCCAGTTGAATAGTACCCGGGTACCATAACACACACATACACTTACAGTCCGGGACTTAACCTGTGCGGGACTCACTCCCTAATATCCCAAAAAGGGGTAAAGATTCGCATATTATTTTGTTTTTTCCGCTGCGCGTTTCCCGAATTACGAAATATTGTATTCTCTTTCCGCTACGCGTTTCTCGAAATTACGAAGCATTGTATTCTTTTCTGTTCGGCTGCGTATTTTCCCGAAATACGAAGCCTCATATTTCTTTTTCCGCTGCGCGTTTACCGCGATACGAAATACTGTAAATATATCCACGAACACCGTGTCTCATTATATGCCTTTTACTTTAGTAAACTATATAACTTATAAAATCCACAACGGTGCTGGAGTGTATTTATTCCCTAGTGCGGGGAGACTGACCCGTGGTTCATTTTCAGCAGCTCCTCCGGGAGTGAGCGCTACACTAACATTTGAGGCAAAAACAAACGAATTGCTTTCCATAGACACCAAAACTAAAAGTGAAACAGCTCCATCTAAAACTGAATTCCTTGTTAAAAACCTGCAGCACCAAACTAACCAAGTTGGCTGCCAAAGCACATGTTCTTCACACACAGGTAATCAAAGATGGCTGCCAAAGCACATGTTCTTCACAGAGAAGTAATCAAAGATGGCTGCCAAAGCACATTTCTTCCACACAAAGGTAATCAAAGATGGTGTCTCCAAAGGTTCTGTTCTTTCATGGTTAGCTTCCTACCTGTCCCAATGATCGTTTAGTGTCTCACTTGCTGCCCCAAGGTTCAATACTGGGCCCTCTACTTTTTTCAGCCTACACGGCCTGTCTAGGAAAACTGATCAGCTCCTTTGGATTCCAGCACCACCTATAAGCTGATGACACCCAAATTTACCTCTCCTCCACTGATCTCTCTCCGGGTCTCCTGGATCGAGTCACTGACTGTCTCTCCGCTGTCTCAAATTGGACGGCTTCCTGCTTCCTTAAACTCAATTTCGCCAAAACTGAAATTCTCATCATTCCTCCCTCCAAGAAGAACCCAATACCACCTATCTCTCTACAAGTAAATGGAACACCCATTAGCCCAACACCCCAAGCTCGCTGCCTTGGCGTCACTTTTGACTCTGACCTAACATTCTCTCCCCACATCCAGACAGTGACCAAATCCTGTTACTTTTCAACTAAAGAACATTGCCTGTGTCCGCCCCTTTCTGACACAAGATATCAGAAGGTGCTGGTTCATGCTCTTATCATTTCACGACTTGACTACTGCAACTCGCTCCTTATTGGCCTCGCCAACTCCTGTATCGCCCCTTTGCAATCTGTAATGAATGCAGGGGCCAGGCTTATTTTTCTCACCAGACGCACCTCGCGTACCTCTCCTCCCCTCTGCTAGTCCCTCCATTGGCTTCCTGTACGTATCAGGATACGGTTTAAAATACTGACGCTCACGTTCAAATCACTCACTAACTCAACCCCTCCCTATATGTCTTCGTTACTCCGCAAGCACGTCGCATCTAGACAACTCCGTTCAGCAGGTGATCTCCACCTGTCATCGGTCTACACACGCACAGCCAACTCTCGCCCCCAAGTCTTCTCAAGGGCAGCTCCAGTCCTATGGAACGACTTGCCTCACTGAATTCACTGCAGGATTGGTGAACTGGAATCGCCGAAACTCACCTAAGTGCCCCGATCGTGAAAGCACCACATTCATTGGTCCTGGAGGGCAACCTACACCTTATGACATGGTTGCTCTCCGGGGATCCCCTTGAGCCGGGAGTATTTCAGACATGGTTGATGACCTCCTGGCTGCATCTTGGGCACCATGCACGCATAAACGTTACTGACATGCATGGGCAGCATGATCTAGCTGGTGCTTGGGACGAAGACTGGATCCTGTTTCTGCACATGTCAACTCCGTCCTTGACTCTGGAAAGGCCTACTGCACCCTGAACCTGTATCACTCCGTGATATCCTCTTCCCACTCAGGGTGCTCAGGAGTTTTGTCAATGTTACCCTTTTCCACAAAATGAGTCAAACTTATTTGGACGTATCGGTTCCTCCTATGGGCTCGATGAACTCCACAACAGGAGATTGTCAGGATCGGGTAACTCCGCTTGCAGACTGTAAGCCAACAGACCCTGACCAACCGGTCCTTAGTAATGGCCGGGTTATGGTCAGTAATACTGAGAACGACGAACACAAAGAAAGTGGCGGAGTGCAAAGTAAAACAACCTGCAGAATAAAGTAACTCACAATGCTCTAGCTAGCCAGTCCTTAATAATGCCCGGGTTAAGCAGAGCAAACCAACAAAAATACACATAGGCAGGGGTTAAGGAAATAGAGGTCCGTTATACTATGCCAGAATTCAGGGCGCCAGAAAACAGGGAAGTCGAGACAAGCCGGGATCGTATTAACCAGGAAATCAGTCAGATAGGAATTCAGAAATAACAGCAAGGCACTAGGCGTAACTGGAACTACGCTAGGGCAACTTGCTAAGAGAAAGGAAGCCCTTTAAATAGAGCCACAGCACTTCCTATTGGTGCTCAGAGGAGACGCCCTGCTCTGCTATAGGATATCTGGTCATGTGCTGCGATTGGTTGTCCTTCCTGCATGCTGCATCTGATTCGCGGGCAGCACCATTCTCTGTCCTGTAGTACACAGTACCCTGGAATAAGGCTTTCTGGATATCAGCTGCTGTGACGGCCGCAACATTTCCCTGGACATGGGGCGAAGGTGCAACATTTCCCTGGACATGGGGCGAAGGTGCAACATTTCCCTGGACATGGGGCGAAGGTGCAACATTTCCCCGGACATGGGGCGAAGGTGCAACATTTCCCTGGACATGGGGCGAAGGTGCAACATTTCCCTGGACATGGGGCGAAGGTGCAACATTTCCCTGGACATGGGGCGAAGGTGCAACATTTCCCTGGACATGGGGCGAAGGTGCAACATTTCCCTGGACATGGGCCACCGTGACAGAGATATAGACAGGAGATAAAAGGGGAGAGAGAGAGGTGATAGTGCAATAACGCCTGTGCATATAAAGCAACGTATGTTAGAAAATGTGCACTTACAAATTCCAGAGCCTTTTAAATCCAGGCTCTGGAGTGAAGCGCCTCGTGCCAAATATAGAGTGGTCACTGCCCTTCTTTACAGCGTCTTCTTTACCTCAGACGGGGGGACACAAGAGCAGAGAGACAACGCTCTCATAGCACAATATCAGCCATTAATCACGTGGTGAAGGTAAAAATGGTCACACTCACCGATTTAGGAGCCTTAACAATCCAGGCTCAACTGTTGGGCATGCGGTGCTCCTTAGCGGTGGGCCCCTGGACCTCTTTGACTGCTTCCTTTGTGTCCAGGTCGTGATCCTCCAGATGTCTGCAGTACAGCTTCTACGCTTACCAAAGTTAGGGCTGTGCGCCGCCACCTCTTCCGGCATCATCAAGGGTGTGACCATATTTACTTTCACCATGTGATTAATGGCTGATATTGTGCTATGAGAGCGTTGTCTCTCTGCTCTTGTGTCCCCCCGTCTGAGGTAAAGAAGACGCTGTAAAGAAGGGCAGTGACCACTCTATATTTGGCACGAGGCGCTTCACTCCAGAGCCTGGATTTAAAAGGCTCTGGAATTTGTAAGTGCACATTTTCTAACATACGTTGCTTTATATGCACAGGCGTTATTGCACTATCACCTCTCTCCCCTTTTATCTCCTGTCTATATCTCCTGTTGTGGAGTTCATCGAGACCATAGGAGGAACCGATACGACCAAATAAGTTTGACTCATTTTGTGGAAAAGGGTAACATTGACAAAACTCCTGAGCACTTTTTGTTGCACAACCCATCCACTTAGGAACTGTAGAAGCGAATGATAATCAGATTCCTAATACGCACTGAATATCGACGTATAGTACCTTTCACGACTCCATTGGACCTTATAACCTGGACTTTAGATACATTTCAATTGCAGTATTGATTTATCTTCACTGTTTTTGCACTTTATTGTCGCATCTGCACCTTGTACCATTGCACGTCCTAAATCGCTGCACTAGCACTTCATACCCCCTGGAATTTGCATTTGCACTTTGGCTAGTTGCATATACCATATATAGTACAATGATATTGATTTGGAACGTATAGCATTAGGAATATATCTATAATACCTAGGGTTGCACCGATACTAGTATCGATATCGGTGCCGATACCGGGTCCCTGCAGGAGTACTTGGTACTCGTGCAGTACTCCCGATATTTTTTTCCAATACCGGAAGCCGGCATTGAGCCGGCTTGCCGGCATCCGAGGGGCTGGGGCGGCTGTCTGAATGCTCTATCGGCATTCGGACAGGCCCTGCAGCTGCTCACCGCATTGTTTCATACTTACCTTTCTGGGCGACGCCGGGAAAGTCTTCGCACGTGCGCTCGTTGGAAGGACCCCAGCCGCGATCACATGGGACCACGTGATCACGGCTGGGGTCCTTCCAACGAGCACACGCGCAGAAACTTTCCCGGCGTTGCCCAGGAAGGTAAGTATGAAACAATGCGGTGAGCAGCTGCAGGGCCTGTCTGAATGCTGATAGAGCATTTGGACAGGCACCTGGAGCTCTCCGCGATCATACTTACCTTCCTGGGCGACGCCGGGAAAGTTTTCCATGTGGTCCCATGTGATCGCGGCTGGGGTCCTTCCAACGCGCAAAGACTTTCCCGGTGTTGCCCAGGAAGGTAAGTATCATCGCGGAGAGCTCCAGGTGAGCTGGGGGGGCATATCCATGTGCTGGGGCATATCCATGAGCTGGGGGGGCAGTATCCATGAGCTGGGGGCAATATCCATGAGCTGGGGGCAATTTCCATGAGCTGGGAGGCAGTATCCATGAGCTGGGGCAGTATCCATGAGCTGGAACATATCCATGAGCTGGGGCAGTATATCCATGTGCTGGGGCAGTATATCCATGTGCTGGGGCAGTATATCCATGAGCTGGGGCAGTATATCCATGAGCTGGGGCAGTATCCATGTGCTGCGGCAAATCCATGAGCTGGGGCAGTATCCATGAGCTGGGGAAAATCCATGAGCTGGGGCATATCCATGAGCTGAGGCAGTATCCATGAGCTGGGGAAAATCCATGAGCTGGGGCGGTATCCATGAGCTGGGGAAATATCCATGAGCTGGGGAAATATCCATGAGCTGGGGGCATTTTTATATGAGGTCTGTTCTTATTGGAAAGCGGTCACATGACTTAAAAAAAGTATCGGTACTCTGTATCGGTGAGTATTTGAAGAA
The DNA here is from genome assembly GCA_009667805.1 of Leptobrachium leishanense. Lineage (NCBI taxonomy): Eukaryota > Metazoa > Chordata > Amphibia > Anura > Megophryidae > Leptobrachium > Leptobrachium leishanense. The sequence continues at coordinate 565,060,057 of CM019063.1, forward strand.
AAGTATCGGTACTCGTACTCGGTCTTAAAAAAGTGGTATCAGTGCATCCCTAATAATACCCATTGCGCCACTAGGAACCCCCCCTATCCTTTCTCGATTGTATTTTGCACATTCCCTCGAGAGTCTGTGCTATCTCCTAGTTGGCAGCACTAACTTGAATCAACTCATCTAAATAGGAGCGCCTCTACCGAATTTTCCCCCTTTTTCCTAAAATAATAAACGGTTTATTAGATATTGGATTAAAACGTGAATATTTTTAACATTGAAGCCTATGGGATTCGCCTGAATAAACCTGCCGAATGAAACCACCGAACATCAGGCCATTTCACTGATATTTCTCTGCTGTTCAATGTGAATAGATTAACCATTGCTTCTCTATGGGGGATTTCACTGCCGCCGAACAGCACTGTGTTTTTGGTGAACTGCCTGCTTTCTGAATGGCCCTGAAATGTCACCGTACGGGGAAATTCACTGTTCGGTGACATTTCGGGGCCAGATCGGATCTCTCTGAATAACCCTGTATGTACAATTTTTCCAATAAATGAAGACTTAAATGACATAGAGAAGCACAGGATGACCAGTACTGTTACACTATCAGGTCTTTTCACTAAAAGGTGAAACTCAGGAGAACTGGCAGGAGAAGAGAACATTCTAGACCAAATAGTCAAATTAGAAAGTGAGATACAGTAAATGGGAGAATTTTTCTGGTTTGGCTATTTTGACCTAGAATTTTCACTTCTCCAGTCATTCTCCTGAGTTTCACCTTTTAGTGAATAGACCTGTATGTGTCAGCACAGCGAGATACAATATATGTTTCAGTTTTACACTTTCAAGAAATGAAACTTTGTAATGTGTAATAGCTTGCCCTGTGGTGACGGTGACGTTGCCCCATCCTTCCTGTATATATATGCTCTGCACCTTCACACATCAGACACGGCACTTCTATCCGAGCAGAGAAAGCCTTGGTGCAATAAATTCCATCGGGGAGACGGCACGCAGGAGACATGGCAGTTTCTACAAGCTCAGATCTCGTTGAAATTTATGATCAATATCCAAAGGGTTACTCAAAAATGGGTGAATTCCTGACCATCTCTCAGGTGTCGGAGCGTTTGGGTCTCATGACATCTATAAATGTGCCAGGATCAGTAATGAAGGGAATATTTCTTGTGGACCTGTTCATGATGACGTCACATTTCCTATCACCACGGTCCGTCATGTGACTACATCCGATTGTGTGCGTGAAATTGTGGGGACCGAAAACTTCAAGAGTAGCGAGAAAAAACGAGAACAGCGTCTGTTTAATGATCTTTGCCATTGGAGCGCAGAGATAGACGACGGTGACACAGAGCAAGCGCGGCAACAGACATACGAATCCGTGAAAGAATATGAGAATGCAAAGTACTTCGAAAAAGCCATTAAAGATCAGTTCGCCAACTCCCCGGCTTTCAATAATTCTGCGTCTCGATACGGAAACTTTGTCTTCTCCTTCCCGCTGTCTGATCTTCTGGAGGCGTACAAAGACCAGCACTGCCACGGTGAAGAACCTCAGCTCAGGGTGTTGGGCACAGAGATGTACCAACAGGAGATCGCCCACATTGTTCTGGTTCACAGTCCTCATATTGACCAGTTCAATGGCCTACCACTAGTCCCAACTGGTCTCTGTAATTCCCAGTCTCCGCGCAGCGTCTACTGGAGAGAGGAAGATGGGACCTTGTGCTGGAGACCAGAATCTACCTCTTCGGAGATGGGCATAGAAATTTCAGAAAACGTCTGTAAGAAGAGAAGATGCTCCCGCCGGCCAGAATGCACTTACTGTGATGGTTATTCGAAATATAAGTGCTACACATTGCGGGGCACAGTGTGGAATCACCTGATATTCGGTTTCCATCTGCCTGATGGGAAGAGGCTTGTGATCCCTAAGCAGCGGCTCCTGGCCGGCCTGTCCGTATGCGACGCCTCAGCCCCATATCAGAAACAAGAAAAACTGACCAGGGCTGGAGCAGAAGCCAAAGCTGAGGAACTGAAAACGAGTTTCCTGCAGGATATCGCACCCTGACTGTATGGCGTGTGTTCATACTCCTGATATCATACTCTGCGTATAATGCTCCTGTGTCGGTGATTTGCTTTTTGTTGATTCTGCGCAGCCTCGTTTTGTATGTTTAATTCTGATCATATTGTTACATGGTAATAGTTACATTTTGCCTGATTTATTCTATAGCTATATTTCTGTTTTACAGCTTTAGATCTGTTTCCTCCTGTATCACATTCTCTGAGATTACCCTGTATCACCTTCTCCTCTGAGATTACCCGTATCACCTTCTCCTCTGAGATTACCCGTATCACATTCTCCTCTGAGATTACCCTGTATCACTTTCTCCTCTGAGATTACCCTGTATCACCTTCTCCTCTGAGATTACCCGTATCACCTTCTCCTCTGAGATTACCCTGTATCACCTTCTCCTCTGAGATTACCCTGTATCACCTTCTCCTCTGAGATTACCCGTATCACCTTCTCCTCTGAGATTGCCCGTATCACCTTCTCCTCTGAGATTACCCTGTATCACCTTCTCCTCTGAGATTACCCTATATCACATTCTCCTCTGAGATTACCCTGTATCACCTTCTCCTCTGAGATTACCCGTATCACCTTCTCCTCTGAGATTACCCTATATCACATTCTCCTCTGAGATTACCCTGTATCACCTTCTCCTCTGAGATTACCCGTATCACCTTCTCCTCTGAGATTACCCTATATCACCATTCTCCTCTGAGATTACCCTGTATCACTTCTCCTCTGAGATTACCCGTATCACCTTCTCCTCTGAGATTACCCTGTATCACATTCTCCTCTGAGATTACCCTGTATCACCTTCTCCTCTGAGATTACCCTGTATCACCTTCTCCTCTGAGATTACCCTGTATCACATTCTCCTCTGAGATTACCCTGTATCACATTCTCCTCTGAGATTACCCTGTATCACCTTCTCCTCTGAGATTACCCTGTATCACATTCTCCTCTGAGATTACCCTGTATCACCTTCTCCTCTGAGATTACCCTGTATCACATTCTCCTCTGAGATTACCCTATATCACATTCTCCTCTGAGATTACCCTGTATCACATTCTCCTCTGAGATTACCCTGTATCACATTCTCCTCTGAGATTACCCGTATCACCTTCTCCTCTGAGATTACCCTGTATCACATTCTCCTCTGAGATTACCCTGTATCACCTTCTCCTCTGAGATTACCCTGTATCACCTTCTCCTCTGAGATTACCCTGTATCACATTCTCCTCTGAGATTACCCTATATCACATTCTCCTCTGAGATTACCCTGTATCACCTTCTCCTCTGAGATTACCCTATATCACTTTCTCCTCTGATATTACCCTATATCACATTCTCCTCTGAGATTACCCTATATCACTTTCTCCTCTGATATTACCCTGTATCACCTTCTCCTCTGAGATTACCCTATATCACATTCTCCTCTGATATTACCCTATATCACATTCTCCTCTGAGATTACCCTATATCACATTCTCCTCTGAGATTACCCTATATCACATTCTCCTCTGATATTACCCTATATCACTTTCTCCTCTGATATTACCCTATATCACATTCTCCTCTGAGATTACCCTGTATCACTTTCTCCTCTGATATTACCCTATATCACATTCTCCTCTGAGATTACCCTATATCACATTCTCCTCTGAGATTACCCTGTATCATATTCTCCTCTGACATTACCCTGTATCACCTTCTCCTCTGATATTACCCTATATCACATTCTCCTCTGAGATTACCCTGTATCATATTCTCCTCTGAGATTACCCTGTATCACTTTCTCCTCTGAGATTACCCTGTATCATATTCTCCTCTGAGATTACCCTGTATCACTTTCTCCTCTGAGATTACCCTGTATCACTTTCTCCTCTGAGATTACCCTGTATCACCTTCTCCTCTGAGATTACCCTGTATCACATTCTCCTCTGAGATTACCCTATATCACATTCTCCTCTGAGATTACCCTATATCACATTCTCCTCTGAGATTACCCTGTATCACTTTCTCCTCTGAGATTACCCTGTATCACTTTCTCCTCTGAGATTACCCTGTATCACCTTCTCCTCTGAGATTACCCTGTATCACCTTCTCCTCTGAGATTACCCTGTATCACATTCTCCTCTGAGATTACCCTATATCACATTCTCCTCTGAGATTACCCTATATCACATTCTCCTCTGAGATTACCCTATATCACATTCTCCTCTGAGATTACCCTGTATCACCTTCTCCTCTGACATTACCCTGTATCACCTTCTCCTCTGAGATTACCCTATATCACATTCTCCTCTGAGATTACCCTGTATCACATTCTCCTCTGAGATTACCCTATATCACATTCTCCTCTGAGATTACCCTATATCACATTCTCCTCTGAGATTACCCTGTATCACCTTCTCCTCTGACATTACCCTGTATCACCTTCTCCTCTGATATTACCCTGTATCACCTTCTCCTCTGAGATTACCCTGTATCACCTTCTCCTCTGAGATTACCCTGTATCACCTTCTCCTCTGAGATTACCCTGTATCACTTTCTCCTCTGAGATTACCCTGTATCTCATCACATCTCCAATAACCTATATGTTCTCCTGGTCTCCATTCTGTGCTCCATTCTGTGCTCCATTCAGTGCTCCATTCTGTGCTCCATTCTGTGCTCCATTCTGTGCACCATTCTGTGCTCCATTCTGTGCATCATTCTGTGCACCATTCTGTGCTTGTCTTTTTTCTACATGTTCCTGTTAGTTTTCTGAGATTCCATTCAGAATAGAAGCAATTAACCCTTTCTATTTCCTCATACACTGGGGAATCTCTTATTGTGCAGGGGTTAACGTGCCGCCCCATCAGCACCTCAGGGTTTCTCTATCACTTTCTTCTCCCAGAGTTACTTCATTCCTGTAAGAAGCCGATTTATGACAGATTAATCAGAAATGCAGGATTTGGGTTATCACTAGAAATCATCTATTATCGAATACTATTTCTTCAGATTACATTTAATATGCCGCGAGTTCTGCGATATTTGTGCTTTTATTGGGGATCTGGGATAGGAGAAATCCTTATATTCTTTATTATGTGTTACATGAAAAGATGATGTTGCATATTTTGGGGGGGGGGGTTTCATTCTTGTCCTTCTTGGAAGAGCAGATTAAAATGAAGTAACGTTATAAGTGAACATTCCCTGAATTCAGTTTGGATTAAAACACGGCATAATTCAGTTTGTGTGATGATTTTTATTTGAAATATGTGTTACCTTTATCTTTTTATTATTAGTACTTTTTGATGCATTTTACCCAATGTTTATCCTGTATACATCATGTTTATCCTATATATCCTGTGTGTGATACGTTATGTTTATCCTATATGTCTTGTGTGTAATATACGTGATGTTTATCCTATATGTCCTGTGTGTAATATACGTCATGTTTATCCTATATGTCCTGTGTGTAATATATATCTCATGTTCATTAGTAGCCGTATAACTTGGCGAACATATATGTTATAGTAGAATCATTTAATTAATATATTGGTAACAATTCTAATCATAAAAATGGTGGAAAATATGTTGCCGTGTGGAAAAGGAGCCAGATTACTGCTTCTTGATTTTTCAGTTCGGTGGGTCGCAGAAGCTCGTCATAGCTGCATCCACAGTGAATAACCACGACCAGTAATTTAGCGCATTCAACACATAAAGAAAGTTTTCAAAAGTGTAAAAATGATGCTATATGTAAATGCAAATGAATGCAAACTGATAATCGAGGGATAAACCTGAATTAAAGGCACATATCAGGGATCTGCAGGTAGTCACTGCTTGGTGTCGTTATTGTGACGGTAACATTTAATCCAGAATTCTTTATATATGTCATGATGTGGGTATTAATGATCACTTTGTTTCCTCTTTGATAATAGCTTGTGTAATGAAGCCTCTCTCTGATTATGCAATAAAATATCTCGTTTGTAAACATACTGATGTGCTGTTGTAATTTATTGCAGTTTATTAGGATTTGTCTGGTTGTGTGTCGGCTCTGACATCAGCTCCTGCATGTCTTCAAGGTGGATCGCTCCGGTTATTATATCCCTGCATCCCGGTAGTGGAGTCAGAGGCCGCTTGTCAGTAGAAATGAGCTCTACAACAACATCCCTTTAAAACATGAGTGATTTTTCCACTGGACCAAATGATTGACCAATGGCAGACATCATTATAAAGATAGTGTTATTGTTACACAAACTCAGAAAAACAAATTCCCCAAACAAGTTGTTACAAACCAAGAATAAAAAATGACCCAAAACAGAAGTTACTGAAACTTCAAGATGTTACAAGAGATCTCAAACTCCGCCCACAGGTGTTAATGGCCTACAATTCCCAGAATTCTTTGAACATACTAGATGGCCAGATCAGCAAGATTTGTGGGGCCGGATTGTGATGTCCCGGAGTAGATACTAAGAGATATTTTAGCTGCGGTGTGCACATTTGGGAGGAACCTGCAGATAATGACTCTCTGAATAATTTCTGAGACTGATTAGCTACAAACCTCTCTGATATAAACATAGTTACACAACCTTATTGATTTATTGGATTATATCAGTAAGCTCAGGCATTCATTAACGAAACGCGGTGCTTATATCCTGCGCGACCAGCCTTTCCCTCAAGCTCTTATGTAATAATATACTTTGTGTAACTTACTTCATGCAATTAATCATATAATTTTTCTTTGTGCACATTGTGATATTTTTGTAATTTTAAACGTGCATAAGAGCTGCACTATCTGTTGCAGGTAGGAAGGAATTTAATGCAGCACTGGAAAGAGGAAGGGAAGCTTTTTAGTGCAGCACTGTTATCAGGAAGTGTTTGTTGATATGGTGAGTCTTACTGGTTACAGCAATAAGGAATATTGGAGCTGGCTCTCTGAGTTCATCATTCTTCTACATCTATAAGGTTTATCAGTTTGTTGCGCATCCCCCGATTAAAGCATAACTTCTGTATATATTTGTCTTTTTTTTTCTAATAAGCATTTTGTCAAGTTTTCTGTTTGTGTTAGTAATTAAGCAGCAGATAAGGAGAGTTTATGGATGAGACTTTAACGTGCACTTTGTTTTTATGCAGCTCTTACCATGATTTTCTGGAGGTAAAAAGGATACTTTCACCTATGTGTGATTTACAATAAAACTTCATAAAAATACATCAGGAAGCTGTTGGCCATCTTTAGGACGGGGCCTGCTACACTTTATGTTTTTGTGGTTTTTTTTTCATGAATCTCTGCTTGTTCTAGATAACATTCACATAAAGTTATACGTTGTCCACATTATCATAGCTCTGTCCAGAACACAAAGAACTGACAAATGATGACACAGTGACTGCAGATTGATTAACATTTTATTACCAACAGAATTCTATAAATCCAATCCTTGTTACAAAGATCCTGGTGGGCGGGGCTCACATCACATTCCCAACAATCAACCAATGAGCAGAGATTATGATAGACGACCAATCGGGACTGTGATCATTTACAGGCTGAGTATTTGGGAATATTTGCATATAATTATGAGTTATCTTGGGGACCCAAGTGTGAACAGGACATTCATTTATGTTTCATACACACTTTATACGCACAGCCTGAACAGCATTTTATACTGTATTTATAATAATCTTTTCACTGTCACATGAGGTCACGGGATGTTACATGGCCGTCGTGATGTCAGCACTTAAATGTTTTCTCAGACTTTGGTATTTCGGATAATAGATACTCAACCTGTATTGTGATTTATTGACTGCCCCCCCCCCCCATGAGCAGATTATCCCATGGAAATAGAAGGTGATCACTGTATATAAATAGTATTTCTTGTGCTTTTTCCATAAGAATTTACCTTTATATAAACAAATTAAATCTATAATTAGAGTGCATAGTGCGGCCGGCGAGTTAGGTGAGAGATGGGTTTGTTATTTGGGAGACAGAAATCTTGGCGTTCAAATTCTTTTTTTTTTTTAGGACTTAACTAAGCTCAAGAGCTTACAATCTAACATTTGCTCGGTTTGCTGTATCCTTCCATCTATATAAACCATATATGGTACAGCTTGGAAAAAAGACGAGACAGAGGAGATATGATAGAAACATTTAAATACGTAAAGGGAATCCACAAGGTAGAGGAAGGGAGTATATTTAAACGGAAACAAAGTAGCAAAACAAGAGGACATAGTCTTAGATTAGAGGGGCAAAGGTTTAAAAGTAACATCAGGAAGCATTATTTTACTGAGCGGGTGGTGGATACATGGAACAGTCTTCCAGTAGAAGTGGTAGAGGCCAAAACAGTAATTGAATTTAAGCAAGCATGGGATAGGCATAAGGCTATCCTAAACAAAAGATAAATCCAGGTAAAGTATCCATGTAATTGGGCAGACTAGATGGGCCGAAAGGTTCTTATCTGCCGACATTTTCTATGTTTCTATATATATATATCACGGATATAATGGTATAATGCAAAATAACACCTCATTTAGAGCAGCCCCCCCCTGCTGTTCTGTGTGTTTAACTTATAGTTATATTTGCTATTCATTTCTGACTCGCCCTTTGTACAGCGCTACAGAACTTTAAGCGCTTTATAAATACCCGTAACTGTACATTTTCGTATTGAATGATCCCTTTTACAGGGTTTGGAGCACCAGGTTTCTGAGCTCACTTTTGGTATTTTTTGTTAATTTTCTGCTCACACTATATTTACCCTTTATTATTTTATATTATAATATTTTCATTTTATATTAAAAAATAAAAAAATGTTTAATATGCCTTTATTCCCAGACCAATTAATAAACATGTCATAGATAAACGATTAGTAAACCATATGAAACACCCCGGGGCAGCGTACAAGTTACAGCACCAGATCCCCCACATCGTATAAATCACCTTAAAAGCAAAACTCACAATATAAAAAAGGGATGATTAATAAATTGCGCCCCTCGCTGCACGTTCCACTTTCCTGTAACACATTAAAACTCCTATGAGACGGGACACAGCTGGTCACACAATATAACGGCAGTGCGTCACGCCATGTAAATGTGTACACATAATACATAAATCAGATATAACGAAACGAGATCCAGTCTGTGTCTGATTGGAGAAAGCGCACTGTGCGCTCCATGTGAAGGAATTAAACACGTTCCGCAGCGCCGGGATAAAACAAAAGGCAGGATTTTTTTTAGGTCTTTTTGTTCTTTCTCGTGTAATACATGTTTCTAGTGGATAAAATTCCTGATAATACTGGAGCGATTACAAAAAGGAAGCTCAGAGAACTCGTGTTTCTACACAACAACGTAACAGCATCGAATGACACATCGACAGGCAATACGGCTTCCTGTACATAAATAACCACGATCCAATCACAGCTCTGCAATCTATAAATATATAATATAATATAAATATATTTCTTTTCATTAAAAAGCGTTTTTATGAGGATCACGTCACATCCATCCATGGAGAAAGCTCCGCGGGACGTTAATGAGGATATCAGACACCTCGAAATCTCCAGACATACAGGATCAACATCCAACTTCTTATCACGTTCCAACCAATAAATGGTTTTATTTTTTAACTCAAAACGCCAACATTATACCTGGGAGAATTTTCGACCAGACGTGGCGCGTGACGTCCACATAAATTTTAGACCTAAAAAAAACCCTGCGATTGTTAATGAAGCATCAGCCGTTGGTATCGGGTTCCCCAGCAGACCCCTCACCAAAGAGTGTAGGATCTCCAGGGTCCATAATTTGGTCCAGACCTTCCTCATCTTGAGTGTCTTCGCTTGGTCTTTCACAACAACGTATTGTAGAATTGGGGCCACTAGCTTCATTCTCATTGTGTTCTCCAGGCAACATAGTTCCATCATTATCTCTGATCTCTGTTGAACGTTCAACATCCGATTCAGTGTCCTCTAACGCGAACAAATCCTCAGCCGGTGCTTTGAAGTCATCTGGGGCTCCTTTCTCACTGCTGTCTCCAGTCTCCACCATTGTGAACCCCATGTTGGCCACCGAGTCATTATGCCCTGCTCTGCACTTTAGGCCTAGAAAGGATAGAATAAGTAATGTAAATCCATTCATTCATCCTGCGATGTGAAACACCGGACCCGTTTACCCAGTGCAGGACACCCCCCAGATAACAGAAAAAGAGATACTTACTGAAATAAATAATCCAATACATTACGAAACTGACGAGCACCGGGATTGTGATCAAGAGAGGAATCCAGAGAGACGTGTAGACTCTTTTCGCACAGGAGTCGCTGTCTGTAAAGAACACAGAGAAACGGACAATGTCAGAGGAGAAGGCGAGACAAGCCATTGTATCCAGAGAACATGTGTCAATGAATGGAGAGACCACGTGTCAATGAATGGAGAAACCACGTGTCAATGAATGGAGAAACCACGTGTCAATGAATGGAGAAACCACGTGTCAATGAATGGGGAGACCACGTGTCAATGAATGGAGAGACAATGTGTCAATGAATGGAGAGACAATGTGTCAATGAATGGAGAGACAATGTGTCAGTGAATGGAGAGACAACGTGTCAGTGAATGGAGAGACAACGTGTCAGTGAATGGAGAGACCACGTGTCAATGAATGGAGAGACCATGTGTCAATAAATGGAAAGACAGCATGTCAGTGAATGGAGAGACAACGTGTCAGTGAATGGAGAGACATCGTGTCAGTGAATGGAGAGACCACGTGTCAATGAATGGAGAGACAACGTGTCAATGAATGGAGAGACCACGTGTCAATGAATGGAGAGACCACGTGTCAATGAATGGAAAGACAGCATTTCAGTGAATGGAGAGACAATGTGTCAATGAATGGAGAGACTAGTGTCAATGAATGGAGAGACTAGTGTCCATGATGGAGAGACAACGTGTCAATGAATGGAAAGACAACGTGTCAATGAATGGAGAGACAATGTGTCAATGAATGGAGAGACTAGTGTCAATGATGGAGAGGCCACATGTCAATGAATGGAAAGACAACATGTCATTGAATGGAGAAACCATGTGTCAGTGAATGGATAGACCACATGTCAATGAATAGAAAGACAGCATGTCAGTGAATGGAGAAACCATGTGTCAGTGAATAGAGAGACCATGTGTCAATGAATGATCAATGGACCAGACTCACAAAAACCTTCTCTGCTAGAGGTAGAAAAGCTCTGAAGATCTTGACGAGTGAGAGTCAATGTGAAGAGCACGGTGTGGGAGGCGTCTGCTGAGGAGTATCAGAGAGATCCTTCCATCAATAATCTTGCCCATAGGAACAAGCCATTAAGTTTGGATGGGAATCTGATCCACGGGTAGTCACGGGAACTTGCTAATGGTTGGTAAAGGGATCCTGACATTGAGTGATGAAGAAAACAGCCATACGTCACCCAAGAGAATCTGGGAAGAGGAATCTGGATGGTGGATGGACAGACCCATGGAAGCTGGTGGAAGACACTTGGTAAAGCAGTGTTTCCCAAACCTGTCCTCAGGACCCGCTAACAGGCCAGGTTTTCCAGATATGTGAAGCACAGCACAGGGGATATGATTTGCTGCTCAGTGATTGCAGGATTCAGTCTGCACTTCCTCAAGGTGATCCTTAAAACCTGGCCTGGTTGAGGGTCCCGAGGACAGGTTTGGGAAACACTGTTATAGTATGGTGGAGGGAGTCAGTGTGTAGGAAAGAACATCTGATGACTAATGGTGATGTATGTTGAGAAGGGAACAGGAAAAAAACTGGTAGAACATTAACAATATCTACAACTCAAAGATTATTGTACAGATCATTCCAAGAATAAACACCATTCTCAAGTCGTTGGGTGGTGCATGAATAGTGCTTCCCTACAACATGTAGTATCTCCATGATACCCAAGGAAATCAGTTGTGAACTTATGGATGGGAACCCAGAGGAGCCACTTATGAAGCTTTATTTCATTTTTCACCATGCTGGAAACATCTCAGTCCCTTTATATCCATCTGTCATCTCTATGATAACCCCCGACATACTACATGCAGATATTACTGGAGATTAATGAGCCACAATACTCACACTGAATAAGGAAGAGGACGATCACAACCAAACAGAATGCAGGAGTTCCAACGTCTGCAACTTGTAACAGCGTGTCTACAAACTTCAGAAAGACAACTGGAAAACAAAGATACGGGACATTCCCTCATATCTGATGCACGCCGACACATTTTATTCAGATTTTCCCTCATATCTGATGCACGCCGACACATTTTATTCGTCAGATTTTCCCTCATATCTGATGCACGCCGACACATTTTATTCGTCAGATTTTCCCTCATATCTGATGCACGCGACACATTTTATTCGTCAGATTTTCCCTATATCTGATGCACGCGACACATTTTATTCGTCAGATTTTCCCTCATATCTGATGCACGCCGACACATTTTATTCGTCAGATTTTCCCTCATATCTGATGCACGCCGACACATTTTATTCGTCAGATTTTCCCTCATATCTGATGCACGCCGACACATTTTATTCGTCAGATTTTCCCTCATATCTGATGCACGCCGACACATTTTATTCGTCAGATTTTCCCTCATATCTGATGCACGCCGACACATTTTATTCGTCAGATTTTCCCTCATATCTGATGCACGCCGACACATTTTATTCGTCAGATTTTCCCTCATATCTGATGCACGCCGACACATTTTATTCGTCAGATTTTCCCTCATATCTGATGCACGCCGACACATTTTATTCGTCAGATTTTCCTTATATCTGATGCACGCCGACACATTTTATTCGTCAGATTAATGTATGTCATTATTAGCATATAGTCACATTTGCGCCCGGTCAAACATCTAGACAGATGCTGCTGTGTATTGCGAGTGTGTTTTTGGAGGCTTTAACTCAATCGATCTCAAATCTGAGGATTTTCTGCTGAAACAAAACATTTTGCAATTATCCTAAAATGTAAGTAATGGATAAAGGAAACGACCAGATACTGGAAAAAGAGCAGAACCGGTGCAGCACCAAGAGACTACAGGACACCCCAAGGACGGCTGCTCTGGTCTCCTCTATAGGGGTTATTCAGAGAGAGCCGATCTGGCCCCCGAAATGTCACTTAACAGGGAATTTCCCCCGTATAGTGACATTTCGGGGCTATTCGGCTATTCAGAGAACATGCAGCTCGCCAAATATTGGCGAACTGCCAGCAATTACGGTGCTGTTCGACAACAGTGAAATCCCCCATAGAGAAGCAATGGTTAATCTTTTCATATGGAACAGAAGAGAAATGTCAGTGAAATGCCCTGCTGTTCGGTGTTTTCATTCGGCAGGTTTATTCAGGCGAATCCCATAGGCTTCAATGTTAAAAATATTCCCGTTTTAATCCAATATCTAATAAACCGTTTATTATTTATTCTGTAGAAAAAAGTCTCTTTATTTAGTTTTAGAATTTTTTAAGCATTTTTTGGATTGTTTCAGAATTTTGTTCTCGTATTTTTTTTAAGCATTTTTTTCTTTTTTCTGTAACAGACCTTTTTATTATTATTCACTAGGTGGAAAGCCTGCCCAGAGGGCAGTCTATTGTTACTAGGGATGAGCCGAACACCCCCCGAGTTCGGTTCGGACCCGAACCCGAACATTCCAAATGTTCGGATCCGAACCAGAACCCGAACTCGAACTCAATGCAAGTCAATGGGGCTGAAAATTCGGTTTTTAGAGTGCCCTCCAAGAGGGCATATATGCTAC